>JANHJO010001800.1:111798-133887 GCA_032468235.1 Pseudoxyrhopus heterurus | reverse complement strand
TCTAAGCGGTTTACAGAATCAGCATATTGTCCCCAACAATCTGGGTTCTCATTTTACTGACCTCAGAAGGATGGAAGACTGAGTCTACCTGGACCCTGTTGGGATTCGATCAGCCAAACTGCTGATCGGCAAGTCTGCAGAGTAGTCTGCAGTACTGCGTTTTAACCATTGCGCCACCGCAGCTTCTTGAATGTGAATGAATGAATGTGAATCGTGAAGCAAACATTTGATATAAATAAACTGATGCAAGTTTATTTCATGCAGTAAAAATAAAGCACAGCTTGATTACAGGAAAAAATATAAGGAAGGAGTAAAAATCTGGATTTTAGCTTCTATAAAAGAAATACAGGAAAAGATCCCTTCATAAAAAAAAATATAGGAGAAAGAGAGAGATGTTCTTTGAAATGTTTAAATCCTATAGGTCTTAAATTACATTAGGAAACATGGGGATCACTGGTAATTTTTAGGAACAGAAGCACACATATTGTTGATAATGTATTTTGTAATTCTGTTTGTAATAAATGAAAAATATTCATAGATCACTACATAGGTGAAGATGTATGCAGTATTATTGCTAGGGAAAATCCACTTAACTACATTGTGAATGAAAGAGATATGGGCTTTTTCTTTCTTTGTTAACATTCAGCAGTTAAGTTGAAATATACTAAAAATAGGAACATCATACATTAATGGTAGAATGTGGCATTTATGTTTGTGAGATACAGTATTTCCGGGTGTATGGTCTAACAAATACATATAATTGTGGAACTGCTTGGGTGTTCTTTTTCTATTTTTGTTTACTTAGTTCAGACATGTTCAACCCACGGACCGCATGTGGTCTTGGGCAGCCAGTAATAGAGCCCCACAAGATTAACTTTACCATGATGTGATTTATATACATTAACTGTATTATATATTTTATATGTGGCCCAAATTAATTCCTCTTCACTTGTGTGGCCCAGGCAAGGTTGGACACCCATTTTTAGATCCAATAAGAAATGACTCTAAACTATATTTCAGTAACTAAACATTTCAGTGCTGAGTTTTAAGATGTTTATAATTTGATAATTTAATGTGATATACAATAAAAATGTGCTCACATTTCTAGGTTTAATTCGAATAAATAGTCCTGCATCTGTGATGATGCAACAGAGTGGGACTGTAGCATCTTCTGTAATGACAACTACAGAACTGCAATCCAGAACACCTCATCCAGCCGCTCAGTCAGGTAATTAATTAACTCCTGCAAATTCTAAATGCCATTGTTTTCCATGTTGGTGAATATCTCCATGGAAAAAATGTGTGTTTAATCATTTTTCTGTTTGTATTAATTTAGAACTATTTTGCATGTACAGAGAAGCAATTTTACTTGAGCAATAGAGCTCCAATGAATTTTTCCAATTGTGTTATCCATTACAACAACCTCATGCTATTTAGGCTACTACTTGATACTCAGAAACGCCATGGTAGATGATTTAGTGGGATGATGGAAGAAAAGCTCATTTTCTGAGCAAAATTCCATTCTGGAACTAGGTTGCACTCTAATCTTCCGCTAAGTTAGAAAAAGTACAGGAATGGCAAACTCAGTGATAAGAAGGCTCACACACATTGTCTGCAAAAAAAAATACTGTAAAGGTAGAACATCAGAAATTCTTAGCTTGGAAAAGAGTGATTGAGGAGCGATATGATCAAAATGTAAAATCATGTATACATGAAGAAAAGAAACATTTCTTCCCATGTCAAAACATTGATCAGAGGTTATAGAATGAATTGATTGGACTGGACAAAAGAAAGATTCCTACATACAGCATTCTTAGGATAGATTAATAGAAGGTACTGTATGTGTATGAAGACTATTAATTTTTAGACTCAAGTATTAACTTCTGAGTTGAGAGTAATATGTCTTCAACTATTAGTTGCAATGGGGTAAAAGTAAAAGAAATATGTCTCTCTCTGCTATTTGGGAACACCCCGGAGTATCTAATTGGCTATCGAGAGAAACAAAATCTGGACTGAAATTGGTCTTGGTCTAAGCAGGGCTGTTCTTATGTTCTTCCCAAATGCAGTGTTGTACATCCGTTGTCATCCCTAGATAACACTGCTGGAAATTATGGGTCCAACAATTTGGAAGAAATCAGATTGAGGAAGGTATTTCCCAAAGCTGCTGTCTACTTTTATGAGTAGAGTGAATACAGTATCTGCTTTTGAATTTTCGAATATTTATATACATTTTATATGATTGCTAACCTCTGACCCCATAAAATTTGAGTGAAAAATTACTGAAGAATGGTACTGTAAGGGCAATTTATATAAAAAGAAAATGGATTTGTTTGTTGCTACTTTTATAGAACTAGTTACCTACAAAATTTCTTTTTTAAATTTTTTTTCATAGATACAGTGGATACACTTTTATCAAGCCTCACTATCCAACAGCAGAATCATCCATCTGGGTCTATGGTGCCTCAGCTCCATTCTGTACAATCAGTTCCTGTTAATAGGCAAATAAATCCAGGCAACTTTCAGCAGATGCAAGCTCAGCAGCAGATTCAGCCACAGCAACAACTGCATCCACGCCCTCCTCCACAACAACAACAACAACAACAGGGCATTCGACCTTCATTTACAACCCCAGCTCAAGTTCCAGTTCCTCCTCCTGGTTGGAACCAGGTACCTTCTGGAACATCTCAACTTCCTCCATCCCAAGGAACAATGGGTGCATTGACAGTTAACCAGGCTTGGAAAAAGACCCCTTTGCCTGGGCAAATGCAGCAGCAAATCCAAACCAGGCCCTCATTGGCAACAGTACAAACACCCTCTCACCCTCCACCCCCGTATCCCTTTGGAAGCCAACAAGCTTCTCAAGCACATACAAACTTTTCTCAGATAAGCAACTCTGCCCAATTTACTGCTCCTCAAATGAAGAGTCTTCAGGGAGGACCCTCACGGGTTCCTACTCCATTACAACAATCTCACCTGTCCAGCAAGTCTCCTGCGTCCTCTCCCTCATCTTTTCAGCAGGGTTCTCCTGCCTCTTCACCAACAGTTAATCAAGCACAGCAGCAGATGGGACCAAGGCCCCCCCAAGCTAATACCCTCCCCCAGGGATTCCAACAGTCTGTAAATTCTCCTGGTCGTAACCCTATGGTACAGCAGGGAAATGTACCTTCTAATTTCATGGTGATGCAGCAGCAAAACCAGGGTCCACAGGGCTTGCATCCTGGGCTTGGTGGTAAGTTATCCTATTTAGGAAAAACACTTGTTTATTTTTATCGTAAATTGATACGTTGTAACTTCATCTGAATTTACTTCTATCATAAGGCATTATATATGAGATAATAAATGCCAGAAGTATACTTGTTGTATTGCATCTGCACAACAGATAGATGATGGATTTAAAATGATCTTTACCCCAAAGGAAAGTTACATAAATTGTGGTTGAGCTGCGCAGATGTTTAGTCTGGTGCTTGGGAAAAGGGTACTTTTGTTTTTAACCATAGTTTTAAAGAGTGTTGTGAACCACCTAGAGTCATTATATGAGGCCATATAAATTCTGTAAATAAGCCCCTGAATACTATGTAATTCTAATTTCCATGCCTTATCAACTTAGAGTTGCCAACTCCAGGTGAAAGCAGTCCTGGACATTTCTCTCTCTCTCAACTAATGTGCATGTGTGTTAGAGGAAAACAAGATACATATAATACAATCCCACCTTTCCAGTGTTCGGCAGTTGTGCAAAAGTAAAGAATGCTTTCAGAAATAGAAATGTTAATAGTTTATCAAATAACAAAATGGAACCTAAATGAACAGAAGAGAAATCCAAATCAATTCAATATTTGGTGTAACCACTCTTTGCTTTCAAAACAGCATCAGTTCTTACATTTGCACAAACTCAGGGATTTTGGAGGATTAGAGGCAGGTGTGTGATTAGCCAATTATATCAAGCAAGTGCTAATGATCATCAATTTCATATATAGGTTGAGACATACTCAATAACTGAAACAGAAATGGCTGTGTAGGAGGCTTAAAACTGGGTGAGGAACAACCAAACTGCTACTAAGGTGAGGTTGTGGGAAGACAGTTTCATATCATATGTCATCCACCATGGCAAAACTGAGCACAAGGCTAAGACACAAGGTAGTTATACTGCATCAGCAAGGTCTCTCCCAGGCAAAGACTTTAAAGCAGACTGGGGTTTCAAGATGTGCTGTTCAAGCTTTTTGGAAGTAGCACAAAGAAATGGGCAATGTTGAAGACTGTAGATACAGTAGTTGGCCAAGGAAACTTAATGCAGCAGATTAAAGATACATCATGCTTACTTCTCTTCAACATTGGAAGATGTCCAATAGCGCCGTCAGCACAGAAGTGACAGAAACCAGTGCGACCCAGGTACACTATCTACTGTCCAGAGAAGTCTGGCCAGAAGTGATCTTCATGGAAGAATTGCGGCCAAAAAGCCATAACTCTGATATGGAAACAAGGCTAAGCGACTCAACTATGCATGAAAACATAGGAACTGGGGTGCAGAAAAATAGCAGCAGGTACTCTGGACTGATGAGTCAAAATTTGAAATATTTAGCTGTAGCTGGAGGCAATTTATTCACCAAAGGGCTGGAGAGCAGTAAAATAATGAGTGTCTGCAGGGAACAGTGAAGCACAGTGGAGGTTCCTTGAAAGTTTGGGACTGCAAAAGGAGTTGGAGATTTGGTCCGGATCAATGGTGTCATCAATGCTGAGAAATATAGGAAGATACTTATCCATCATGCCATATCATCAGGAAGGCATGTGTTTGGCTCCAAATTTATTCTGCAGCAAGTCAATGGCCCAAACATACAGCCAATGTCATTAAAAACTATCTTCAGCGTAAAGAAGAACAAGAAGTCCTGGAAATGATGGTTTGGCCTCCACAGAGCCCTGATCTCAACATCGAGTCTATTTGGTATTACATGAAGCAACAGAGGGATTTGAGACAGCCTACATCCACAGAAGATCTGTGGTTAGTTCTCCAAGATGTTTAGAACAACCGTGAAGGAAAGTTCCCAGATTCCTTCAAAAACTGTGTGCAAGTGTACCTAGAAGAATTGTTGCTTTTTGAAGGCAAAGAGTGGTCACACCAAATATTGATTTGGATTTCATTTCTGTTTGTTTACTTTCCATTTTGTTAATTGATAAAAATAAACTATAATACTTCTATTTCTGAAAGCAATCTTAATTTACAGCATTTTTGCACAACTGCCTAAAACTTTTGCACAGTTCTGTGTGTGTGTTTGTATTTGTATGTGGTGTGTATGTCTGCACACACAATGCATAGTCTAATCAGAAGATGTGCCAAAAATGATTCAGGACTAGGACAAAAATTATATTAATCATATAAATTAATATTACTTGAATTAATAAATACTTATTAAAACTAATATCCTGTAAAAAGGGGTGTCAAACTTGATTTCATTAAGGGCTGCGTCATGGTTGTGTTTGACCTCAGGGGGCCGAGCGGGCATGGCTGTGGTGGGCATGGCCAGCTTGACGTCCTGCAGCCCTCTGCCAGTGAAAGGGCTTTGTTTTCAGCTACGACAGCCCTCTGCCAGTGAAAACGGAGCCCGAGAGGCCCTCCTGAGCTCTGTTTTTGCTGGCAGAGGCACCATGGGCCGGTCCTTCGCTGTTTCCAGGCTGGCCCCATGGGCCAGATCTAAGTACCACATGGGCCAAATCTGGCCCACAGGCCTTGAGTTTGACACCCCTGCTGTAAAACAACAACCTGTTGTGTAATTAATAGAACATCTACATACATGCATCTGATTTGTCTCTTATTTGTATTTCAAAATGGATTTTATATGCATTTTTTTAGAGCTCTTTATTTTAGAAAAGAGTATCTGTTTGGTGAATGTGGGTCTTTGCTATTTTAAAGTAAATTATTTTGGGGAAAAAAAAGTCTTCCTTAACTACTACTTGATTGTGTGCCATCAAGTTGGTGTCAACTTTTACTGGCCACGTAAATAGATTTTTTTCACAGCCATCTGTTATGTATATTCCACAGCTTGACCTGATTGACACAAAAACTTTTATATAACTAACGAAGCATATACTGACTTCTTTTTTCATATTCTTTGGCTTTTCAATTATCCAGTGTGCATCAGTAATAACATCAGATGTTCCTTGATCTTTTTTAAAGCCAGCTTGAACATCTGACACCTCCTTTTCCATTTAAGGCTCTGATCTGTTTTGGATGATTTTAGGCATTATTTTGCTGGCATGTGAAATTTGAACATTGTATGATGATTTAGATACTCTGTTAACTCTCCTTCTCTTTTTTTGGAATTGGAATGTAGTTTGAACTCTTTCAATCTGTTGATCACTATGTGCTTTGCTGACATTTAATTAGACTGATTCTTTCATCAATCCCTGTCACCTTCCAACCAGAGTGCTGGTTTAATTTCTTCTAGTATTAGAAGTTGTTGTAAGTAGGGAATATTTTCTACACTTGAGATTGGAATCCCCATCTGTGTTCATAGATCTTTTAGAAGAATTTCTTTATTTTCCATTGTCTGATCTCATTCTCAACCTCTTTACACATGCTGCGTAGTACTACATATTGTTTTTTTCTAATTTCTCTCTGAAACTCTTTTCTGTCTGAGGTTTCTCAGAGAAGCTACCCTGTAACTAAGTACCATAGAAATCTAATTTTCATTCCTACCAGACCCCTGGCCACTTTTTATAATTCTATAGTTTTCCAGGGGACAAGATCCCACATGTTTTTACATATATTATATGTAAGACACAATACTCTCTGTCTTATATAAATGTGTGTTATATTTTCTAATGGGATTGTGATAATCCACATTCTTTCTATATAAATATGTTGAACCCCCCTACCTAGTTCCTCTTTCAGTACTAAAAGCAATTATTGTTACTTATTAAATTTTTGTCTAGTCAGATACTGTTTTTGATAACTTACCTTCCGGATACCTTTTCATTCTTTTTCTTCTCTTAGTAATAGAATATATTGGTTAATATTAATAAAAAAATTTAAATGAGCATTTTTTTTCTGTCCAGGAATGCCCAAACGTCTTCCAACTGGCTTTACTACAGGGCAACCAAATCAAAATTTCATGCAAAGTCAGGTGCCTTCTACAGCACCAGGCACGCCTGCAAATGGTGGCACAACCCAACTGCAAGCAAGTCAAAGTGTGCAGCATACAGGTCTGTTACATTTTGTTGGATTACTTGTTTGTTTTCTAGAGAGTAAAAGCTACTATAATGGAGATGTAGTTTTGACTATGATTGTCTGTGACTAACAGTCATTTACAGTTGTAAACAAAACATTTTGTACTATACTGTATAATGTATAACTGTCAATTTATAAAGTAAAGGAGATAAATGCAAAGAATTCATCGGTTTCATTGCATTCTGTTATTTGGTTTTATAGATTTAGTTTTCCCCAGTTGACCAATCTGTTGCATTTTAAAGCTGCATATTTTCATTTTGTGCTGTTAGCACAACTATTAGTAGTAAATAAATTTTAGAAATATATTTTATTTCAACTCTCCTACTATATATTTCAGATCTTGCTGTTTTAGCAGTATAATGGATATTGAATGGATATTGTTTTCTTAAGTTATATGTATTTGTATTAATTCAGTTTAAATTTGATTTTTAAGGTGGTCAAGGAAATGGTCCTCCCCAGAATCAATTACAAGTTCAACATGGCCCATCAAACATGATGCCGACCAACTTAATTGGACTTCATGGGAATGTAAACAGTCAACAGACAAATGCCAATGGAGTTCCACAAGTTAATATAAGCAACATCCAGGGACAACCTCCACAAGGACCACAATCTCAGTTAATGGGCATGCACCAACAAATAATATCCTCTCAAGGACAGATGGTTAACATACAGTCCCAGGGGTCTCTAAATCCTCAAAATCAGATGATACTTTCTAGAGCTCAACTTATGCCACAAGCCCAGATGATGGTAGCTTCTCAAAATCAAAATCTTGGTCCATCACAGCAAAAGATGACTCCACCCAAACAAATGATTCCCCAACAAGGCCAACAAATGATGGGTGCACATAATCAGATTATGGGACCTCAAGGCCAGGTGCTGCTGCAGCAAAATTCAATGATGGAGCAGATGATGACCAATCAAATGCAAGGAAATAAACAGCCCTTCAATGCTCAAAGCCAGTCTAATGTTATGACGGGGCCAGCTCAGATGATGAGAGGACCAACTCCCAATTTGCAGGGAAATATGGTGCAGTTCACAGGGCAGATGATGACTCAACAGAGCTCTGTAAATAGTAATCCTTCTCAGGTAATGGGGATTCAGGGACAAGTTTTGAGGCCTACAGGACCTGGCCCTCATATGTCTCAACAGCTGGGTGATACCACCACTACAGCCAACAGTGATGTGAATTTGACACAAATGCTACCTGAAGTTTCTATGCAACAAGGAAACATAGTACCTCCACACTTGCAAGGGATGCAGGGAAACACCAACACACCAGGAAGCCAATTTGCTGGACATGGGATGTCTTTCAATGCCCCTTTTAGTGGAACCCAAAATGGGAATCAGATTTCCTGTGCACAAAATCCAGGTTTTCCTGTCAACAAAGATGTCACATTAACAAGTCCATTGTTGGTAAACTTGCTACAGAGTGATATATCTGCAGGACATTTTGGTGTGAACAACAAACAGAACAATCAAAATGCCAATAAACCGAAGAAGAAAAAGCCTCCAAGAAAGAAGAAAAATAATCAGCAAGCAGAACAAATTAAGTAGGTTTAACATTTTTGTTTCCTACATAAAGTTTATTTGTCAGTTGAACATAGTATTCAGTTTGGGCTGTTTTAAGCATTTTTAAATATCAAAGCAATAACAGTTTTGTGATAAACATATTTAAAGATTAAAGAAATAATTAACAACTTGTACATTTGTGTTAGTTGTTAAACTCAAAAATTTGTGCCATAAATGTTGCTTCATTCCAGAGGCAAATTCTTTAATCTTTAATAAAATTTATATGCCGCCCGACTCCCGAAGGACTCCAGTACAACATATTAAAACAATATCAACAGGTTAAAAAAGCATAAAAACATTCTCTCAACATACAATTGAGGCCCAAGCCTGCTGAGTGCCTTGCGGAAGGATATCAGGCCGGAAATGGTCCTGATCTCTGGGGGAAGGTCGTTCCATAGGGTCGGAGCCATCACAGAGAAGGCCCTCCCCCGCGGGCTGCCAGCTTACATTGTTTTGCTGACAAAAAAATCCTTTTTATGATATAAGAGTGATTCAGAAACAATCACAGAAAGAAATGCTAAGGAAAGTCTTAAGTTATCATCCAAAATTAATATGTTTGTATTTCAAACATCTTCATAACTCAGGATTTCATTTTAGTATTTCAGACAATGAGAGAAGATAATTGAACCCAATAATGGAGATACTTGTTTTATATAGAATAATTATAAACACTTAAATCAAAATGCACTCACCAATATTACATTGCATCTATCCAGTATTCTTTTTTAATTTTGCCCCAATATATCACTATCATTATAATGACCATCATTAAAATATTTAAAAATTAGAGTAGTTTACAAACTAAAGTAAAACTACAGAAAACAAAAGTAAAAATATTATGCAGTTCTGCAAACAAATCAGCAGCAACCTCTGCAAGACTAGAATAGATATTTACATTAATAAATAATATGTAGTTTTCTTTTTGATCTTAAAAAAGCTGATAGGCCAAGTCAAGCTAACTAAAAACAGCATTGTGGCATTAAGTTGGGCTAAATGTGTAATAATACATGTAGGAGTTTTGATGGAACAAGTAATAGCTTGCTTGTTATTGGTGTTTTGGGATTAGAGTAATAGAAATATGTAAACGTTTTATTTGTACATTTTCTGCTAATTTACATTCAGTAGTAGATTTATTCTCTCTTGATTAATAACTTATGGTATTCATTTAAGATTTACCACACCAGTAACAAAAATTGTTCTTATCCACATATATTCACTGTATCCAAAGTGTTAATTTGGATGCTAGTTGGCACAGCAGTTATATTATATATAATTTCCTCATGTAGTATAACATAGTTTTCCAACTTTATATGTACAAATGGAATTAGGTTTGAGGCAGAGTTTAGACAAATTGGCTGATTTCCTACAAATTTAATTTTCTAAAGAAGTTGGGGAAATGGGTATTAGGCAAATCATGAATATAGTTATACCTGTTAATAAGTTGACAACCTCCAATTTTATATATGCAAACCTGAGAGGCCACTCTGCAGACTTTGTTACACCATTATCTATATGAAATTGCTGGGCCTGTCCATTGCTCTATTCTTTTTGAAGACTTAGTATGTCATACCATAATGATTCACGTAAAAGGTCTCTGCATGGAAAAATGTATCGATTATTATTGATCTAATCTGAATTAAAACTTGCAGGAAAAATGGGAGAATGTATGTTGAAAGAAGATAGAAAATAAAATTGAAAATGTAATTAAAAAAAGTTAGATTGCTAAGTGTATTAGAAGTTTTTTAACAGAATCATTGGAAAAATTGATTATGCTATTTTGATATGAAAGGCTTTTGTATTTTTTATAAGTAGTTTGTGGGTTGATCTTTTTAATGGGCAGAATTGTAAAAAGCAGTCCTTAAAAGCAGCAATTCTTAATCTTTTTATCCCATGGATGCGTTTGAGAATCTAATGAAACATACTGGACTGTTCTCAGAAAAATGTTTAAACGCATAAAAGAAACTATGTAGATATACATTGTATTAGAAAAGAAACCAGTTATGCTTCAATACAGTCTTTTTCTTTGTTCCCCTAAAACTTCCAGTCAGTTTATGAAATATGGAGATGGGTTAGGAAGTTAGGGACAACAGACTGAGACTGAACCCTGACAAAACCGAGTGGCTTTGGGTGCACGGAGCCTCAGGATTCAAGTGTTTGTCATCCTTAGTTTTGGATGGGCTTGTGCTAACCTATTCTGACCTAATTCACAACCTAGGAGTTCTTCTGGACTCACATCTTCTGCTCAAAGGGCAGGTAACAGGAGAGTTTTAGCACAGCTCCAATTTGTGCACCAGTTGTGGCCTTTCCTGGATCATGACTCTCTGTGCTCAGTTATTCAAGCCATGGTCATCTCTCACCTGGACTACTGCAGTGCACTCTACATGGGGCTATCCTTGAAGTCCATTTGGAAGCTTCATCTGCTGCAAAGTGCATCAGTGAAAGCAGTTTTTGAACCCTGTAGGATGACCCATATCACATCTTTTCTCTGCAAACTTTACTGGCTACCAGGATGCTTCCAAGTGCAGTTCAAGGTGTTGGTTATGGCCATTAAAGCCTTTAATGGTATAGGTCCAGGTTACCTGATGAACTGCCTCGTCCCACTAGGACAACCCTATCCTACTTGTACCAGCAGAGAGGGCCTATTTTGGATCCAGAAGAAGAGCCTTCTCTGCTGCAGCGCTTGCCCTTTGGAACATCTTAACTTCTAAGATAAGATCAGCCCCCACCCTCCTATCTTTCCCCAAGAGCCTGAAGACATGGCTCTGCCAAATGAGGAATTCCACCAGTGGCTGCTAGAGTGATAGCAGATTCCACCTTCCCTCACCCCCCTTGCTCTCTGCCCTCCACCCATTCATCTTTTTGGTTATTATACTGATGTATTTATTCTTGTTCTGTTCCTTTGTCATTGTTTACTTCATTGTTCTATTATTTTACTTCTGTTTACATTTTCATTTTTCTTCCTTTTTATTGTAAGTGCTTAGAGTAGCCCCATGATGAGATAGGCAACAAATAAATTAAACAAATAAATAAATAAGCATTCATTCTTCTAGTGGAAAAGCACAGTAGATACAATCCTATGTCTGCATGGGCTAATTAAATACTCTGAAGTACTGATTACAGTAAGAAGAAAGAAACAATTTAAGGCACATTCCGATATACATTTATTCAAAAATTCCATTAAATTCAATTGGTTTACTGCATAGAATTGTAGATTTTAATCTAGTGTAATACAGAGTCATCAAAGTGGTTCTTCAGGTTCCTCAGTAAAATATCTTTATACTTACCAATTTGTGCTGTTCAATGAGCCTTTTTAAATGAGAGCTTTAGTGACTGAATACTAAAATGATTCCAGCCAGGATTTAATGGGTCTCAGTTGTTAATTTGATGGTTTTATTTTGGAGTAATTTAAATTTTAGAACATGCTTCACAGATAGTCCCTCATATAATGCATTGCAGTCATCCATCCAATAACTCACAAAAAAAGGAATAACTACTGTTAAATGACCTCTGTTCAAAAAAGATCATAGTTAGTATATCAAGTCTTCTACTCACTAGCATTTCTTATATCTCCAGAAATTTTCATGAAAGCAAGAGCATGCCCGACTCCATACCTGATTTTTAAAGGGAAATTTAATGCCATATTAATCTAAATACTATTCCAAGGCATTTATCAACAAGAACGTCATCTTATCCGATTTCTAGTAGCCTGGTAAGAAAGAAAGAAAAAATAAAAATCTAATACGACGATGATCATATTATGTTCATAATATTATGATCAATCCATTTATTAGCTGCAGGTGAATTAATAAATGTGAGGCTTTATTACCATTATAGTTACAGCATGGGATTATTAATTAGAAAATAATATTGTGACTTAAGGTCTATCTTAGTTATAGAATTTCAGCATAAATTTATATATAGAATATACATAAGCTGTTCTATTTAATCAGAATTGAGAAAATAGACAGATGCATACAGGAGAGTACTAAGTTTGGTATGCAAGCAACTGAAAGGAATGAATGGGTTATTGTCCTGAAGTTTTAAAGAAAAAGCTTGAAGAAAGAATGAACTGTTAATGGTTCCTATGGTATAGTAGTGATAGGATTCAAAACCCACTATATGTGGTCCTCAACTTACGACCAGTCATTTAGTGATTGTTCAAAGTTATGACAGATCTCCCCAGAGATACTTATGACCTGATTTCGAAGTTCTGACAGTTGTGCCTCCCCCCCCACACACACACAGTCATGTGATCACATTCTGGGCACTTGACAACCAGCCTTCCTTTACAGCTATTACAGTTTCTGTTGCCCACATAAGTTGATTTTCAGCATTTTTTTTGGAAGGGGGGTGGGAAACCAGTCTTTCATGATTGCTGCATTCGCTTAACAACTGCAAAAAATTTGTAAAATTTGGTGTGGTCAGATGGTGACCCACCTAATGACCTCTGTGACTTGCAACTGTAATTCCGGGCTCAATTATAGTTGTGAATTGACTTCCTGTAGAACTTTCTAGCATTATAATTATCTCATCAATGAAAGGACTACTGTCATTTTGCCATTACAAAGTGCAGAATAACCAGAATGCTTGAAACAGCCACGCTACGGAATCTAAGATGAACTAGGTCTCACTAGTACCTAGGCAGCTAGGATCTCCATGTATGCCATCTCGTGTTTCTGATAGAAAAAAGACAGGATGCAAATGCACTAAAACAAATAACTGAGCAAGATTACCAGGAGACAAGTCTATGTGTGGTGTGTGTGTATGTGCACGTGTGACTCGTATTTGCTCAGTAAACATTCTGACAGTAAAAAGACAATTTTATAACATGAAAGTTATATACTTTAAAAAGTAAAAGATAGCAAAAGAAAAATGTAAGCATCACATTTGTTACTTTTCAAATGTCATCACACCAAATCACTTGGTTAATAAAATAATAAAAATAATAAAAATATCACATGTAATTTATTAATTAAATTAATGTCCTCGCTATCAAATGACATGGCAGATTACATGATAAAAATAATATAAAACATTAAAATGACAAATACTAACATTAAAATTAACAAAGGTTAGGTTAGGAATGAACCATTACTACAGATCAAGTAGAACACTTGTTTTTCCAAAGTGATAATAATTATTCCTACTTCCAAAGTTAATTTTTAAATTATTAGTTTATTTATTATCCTCTTCCAACATTTTTACATCAGTACAAAAAGAAACCAAAATCATTATGTATATAGTATCATATTGAAGATTTTTTATTTAGATTGCTTCCACTGACAAAAATTGTCTCTTATCAGTAGAGCTCTAGGGAAGATTCAGTCTCCTACTGATGCTTTCTGCATCCCCTGACATGCTAGCATTTGCTTAGGACAGCTCTGATCTCAGTTTTTCTTTTCTTTCAGAGACAGTGGCTCCCCAAAGGGCTATGTTTGGAAATCAAAGGCCTAAGAATAAACAACATGTACAGAGATTTTTTTTAACATCAAAAAAGAGGGAAGAGTAGTTGCTTAACTGTAATTCAAAAGCTCATATTAATTTAGTAGTCTATGTTATGAAGTGAAATAGAATAATGGATAAAAGATACATTGACCTATATGCAGTATGCCATTTATTAATTTAATATATGCAGTAGCTGGTTTTTAATAGTAAATATTAGAAGAACAACCCATGCAACTCACATTTAATTGTCTACCTGTTTTAAGAGTATTTTGTCACAAAAGTTAATATGTCCATTAAACTAGCTACTATATTTATCTAATCTTTTTAGTAACACTTACATATCAAAACAGACATTTGTGCCTGGCCCCAAATGTCAAAGTATAGCTATAAAGTAGCCTTTCTCAACCTTTTTACTCAGAAGCAACCTTTGAAAGGAACCTGAGTGTAAAAATAGCAAAAAATATAAAGACTTCACAGTGCAATTCACATCTAATCTATGCTATCCATGTTTTACAACATTTAAAACAAAAGCAAGGTGGCAGCTGAAAATTGTAGCATGTAAAATTTCCCACCACTTTTATGAGGTGCTGAATGTTCAAAAAATAATGTTTACTTTTTTCAAGCATGAGCTCTTACAAAACCCCTAGTGATCTCTGGTGGAAGACCATCTGAGAAAGGCTGCTATAAGGTATAGCAATAAAGAAAGCAGCTCAGAAATGGATGTCATTCTCACCCATCCAGAAGAAATGATAACAGTGTCCTGCCTTTAGCCACCAAGAAACAAAAAAGCATGAACTGTACATAAAACTGTTTACCCTAATAGGGTGGGCTTTGCTTTGCTTTGCTTTGTTCGTTCATTTTTTATTTTGTACTTTTAGCCACTCCTGTCAATTTCCTGGATTAGTCCCTAGATTTTTCTTGGCAATGTTTTTTGGAAGTAGCTTTTCATTGTCTTCTTCTTAGGACTTAGAGAGATTGATTAAAGGTCACCCAGCTGGCTTCTTGCCCAAGGCAGGACTACATGGTCTCATGGGTTTTAGCCTGAAGCCTTAATCACTATACCAAACTGGCTCTTTTAGTGGTATGTATGCTGTGTTAATTAGGAGAAAGGGAATTTGATCCAAACCAGAAACAATATAGTGAAGGTTTAAGGGAAGCATGTGAAAAATTATTTTTTCAATCTTACGTTGAATGAACCAAAGTTATGAAGAGAATATACTGAATTGTATTAACAACAGCTAGGCAAAGATGACATTTCTTGGATCTAAGAAATCAATTATAATTAATTTATGATATACTTTTTTATTGTTCTGCCTTCAAATTAGTGTTGACTTCTGGCAACTGCCGGAACTAATCTCTATAGTTTCTTGGCAAGATTTTTAGAAATGCCATTTCCTTCTTCCTAGGGCTGAGAGTGATTGGCCTAAGACACCCAGTTGGCTTCATGCCTAAGATGGGACTAGAACTCATGGTTTCCCGGTTTGTAGCCTTGTGCCTTAAGCCATTACACCAAATTGGCTCTTGCTAAGGTTTAAACAGATATATTTCTATATTGACGAACATTGAATGTATTCATAAAGTTAAAACAAGTATTACATTTGCATTAGTTATGCATGTTTCTGTTCTTAGTGCTTCAGAATCACGCCCAGTTGGTCTTGAAGAAGTGGATCAGCCACCATTGCCAGGAGAGCAAGGTATAAATTTGGATAACAGTGGACATAAACTTTCAGACTTCACAAATAGGCCAACAGGTAATAAATTTATTTTTATAACAAATATGTTTGGTATATTCAGTAATATATTTTGCAATGTTTCAAATATCCTAAATGTTATTTCCCTGCTATTTCAAAGCCTTTTAGATACTGGATCAAATGTTGTTCTTTATTAGGGGCACAACAAAATGGTCCACAAACAAGTAGAAAATAAATGTTTTAATCCAGCATTATGGTCCCTCATAAACAACTGATAATTCAAAAAATCATTGGCTGGAATTAGATAACAATATTTGAAAAATTAACTCTTCTAAACAGCACCACAAAGTTTCAAAGCATGTTCCAACTGCTTCATTATCTTAATTACTTTTCTTAGTCTTTTTCAAATCATCATAATAAGACCAGTTGTATTCCTAATGTTGTTACATTAGAAGCTATTTATGGTTTTAGCAGTAATTACTATGTCATTGAATATTTGCCAGTTTCATTTTGACATATAACAACACAATGTTTTTCATTGAGCTATTTGCGGTGACTTTAAAATCTTTACTTGTTAGCCACTAATAAGTTGCACCTTATTGGTCAGTACATAGTATATAAAAAGTTGTAAGATGGGATATTGCCTTTACTTGCATTTCTTTACATTGAGCCTCATTTATCCTTCTGTTGACTAGTTCATATGGACAGAAATCGTAGAGGTCTCTGGATTCATACATTTTTTTCATCATAAATAATTGACAGGTTTGGTGAACTTAGGGGGTTTTCTTTCTGTTCAAATAATTTAAATAGGATCAGTCCTAATTCAATCCAGAGACACTGGGGGAGGGAGAAGGCTCCACAGCTAGCTTCTCTCCACTCTTCACTTAAACCTAATGTTCTGTTTATTAATTATCTTTTCTGCCAGTTTAAATGTGAGAGATTGTAACTTCTTGTCTTGCTGCCTAACCCGTGATTATTATTTTAAAATGTAATGTGCTGCAACAAAGAGACTGATTTTGACAGCAGTTTGTATATTTTGATAAGTGATTGTTTTTTTCATTTACAGGCTACCCATCTCAGTCAATTGAACAACGATCACTTCAGCAAATACCTCCTCAGCTTTTGCAACATGGTCAGCAGCAGCAACAGCAGCAGCAGCAACAACAACAACAACAGCAGGCGCCACTCACATCTCAACAGACACAGTCACAGCAGCAGCAGCAGCAACAGATGATGATGATGCTCATGATGCAGCAAGACTCTAAATCAGTCAGGCTTCCTGTTTCCCAAAGTGTCCATCAGTCTAGGGGCTCTCTAAATGTAGAAACACAAAGAATGGCAATGCAGCAGGGAGGCAACATGCCAGTTATGGTTAGTCTGCAAGGTCCTGGTATAGTGCCCCCATCTCCTGATAAGCAAAGAATTCCAATGCCAAACAATCCAACTCTAATCAACAATACACGGAAGATGGTTTACACTGATAATTCACAGAACCCTACCAGCTCTCCACTGGGAGATGTTTCATCTGTTTCCTCTGTTCCTGAAGGAAATGGACCTGAAGCTCCATCAGTTTCAGGTCCTCAAAACACTATAGCGTCCCATTTAATAGTTTCACAAAACCAGATGATGATGGCAGGGCCAAAACCTGGACCTCCTCAGATGTCAACTCCCCAAGGAACAAGTCCTCAACAGCAGTCTAATTCTCTTCCAGGCCCACATTCACATCATTTTCAAAATATTGCTACCACATCACAAACATCAAGACCTAAAACACCAAACAGGGCAAGTCCAAGACCATATTATCCTCAGACTCCCAATAATCGCCCACCAAGTACAGAACCATCAGAAATAAGTTTATCTCCAGAAAGGCTCAATGCTTCTATTGCTGGTCTTTTTCCTCCTCAGATTAATATTCCTTTGCCCCCCAGACCTAATCTTAACAGAGGATTTGATCAACAGGGTCTTAATCCAACCACTTTGAAGGCCATTGGCCAAGCACCCTCAAATCTCACAATGAACAGCCAATCCAGTTTTGTTTCCCCCCAGACCCACAAGTTGGATCCAATGGCTGTCAATCCAGGAAAACAAACAAATGTAAGTGGGGCAAAGCGAGCCAGTCCAAGTAACAGTAGAAGATCTAGTCCTGGATCCAGCAGGAAAACCACACCAAGTCCTGGAAGGCAAAATTCAAAAGCAGCTAAATTAGCTTTGACTTCTCAGCAGAATCCCACACTTATGCAGAACATGGACTTACAAAGAAATATTATGGTTGGCCCACCTTTGCAAACAGCTATGCCTGGAAGCTTTCAAAATAATGGTATGTTAGCTGCTCAGAACCCTGCAATTCCCGTATCTGTTATGGCTGGTATTTCAGAAGATAACAAGGAAAGCTTCAGCGTTCCTCAAGATGGTATATGCCAAAATATACAGGTTGTCCCAGTGAACAAAGATCAGCAGAACATTGAATTAAAAGTTCCCAGTCAAGAAATCAAAATATTGGTACGTGAAGATCAACAGAAAAGAGAGGTGCCTCTCACAGAATCTTCTAAGCTTCCCAATCTAGACGAAAATAACACTATTTTATCCCCAGCTATGCGTGAAGCACCAACATCCTTAAGTCAACTTCTTGATAATTCTGGAGCCCCTAATGTTACTATCAAACCTTCTGGGGTCCCTGGCCTTGAGGTGCCTCCCACAGTAACTTGTGCAGATGAATTCAAAAAGGTTTCTGGCATACCCCCTCCTTCACAGGATTCCTCTTCTAATAAGGACCCCATTTGTTCCCTAAATTTACCTGCAAATACAGAATCTTGTTCAACTCCGGTACAACAAGAGTTAGGAGACATAAATTCAAATGTTCCTCAAAATATGTCTCCAGCGGTACAGAGACCTATTAGTTCTACTTCTCTTTCTACATCAATCTCACCCAATCAAATAACAGTATTTGTAACTTCCAATCCCATTACATCATCATCTAACACTTCAGCATCATTGCCGTCTCATATGCAGCCCACATTAATGTCTACTGTTGTCACCATGCCTAATGTTGGTAATAAAGTTCTGGCATCTGAAGAACAGACAGCAATTCAAGCTAATGCTCGACCTCAGTTTATTACTCCAGTGTTTATAAATTCATCCTCAATCATTCAGGTTATGAAAGGTTCTCAAACAAATACACTTCCTGCAACCCCAATTACTTCTAATTCTAGTTTAATATCACAGCCTGTTACAGTTGTTGGTCCTTTACATTTATCCCAGAATATAAAGTTTTCATCTGGGCCTTCTACACCTAGCTCTTCAACTAATACTGCCGTCACAAGTATGTCAACAAACAGACCGTTGGTTATTAATTCATTAACAACTCCTACTCCGCTTCCTTCTCCTTCATCAACTATTCCTTCAAGCACTTCTTCACATCCTCCCGGTCACTTAAATAAAGATTTCAGTTTAGAGGAGATGAATTCTCAAAATTGTGCCTCTGCTGATCCATCCACAGAAACGGCCTCACAGTCTGCTGCTGGGGTTTCTCCATCTCATGCACAGAGCCCTGGGTCTTCCAGCAACCGGCGAAGTCCAGTTTCAAATGCTAAGGGAAAGGGCAAGGTGGACAGAATTGGTCAGTTTTTGCTAACAAAAGCATGCCAAAAAGTCACAGATGTTTTTGATAACGGGGAAGAGCAATATGCTGCGGAGGGAGAAATAGAGTGCCAGGAACAAGATGCTTCAGTTCCTAGCAGCATGGAGGCAGAACGGTCTGTAGAAGTAGAAGACAATGTTGTGGCAGCTCCGGCTTCCACTCTTCTAAAACACAGCACTTGTGGAACTAGTAATTCAAATGTTGGTAATACTGCTACTGTTCCTGCATCAGTATCGCTAAGTTTACCAGGTGGCACTCCTACTACTGTACTCTCAGTAGTAACCACTCCAGTGATGTCTGAAATCATATCTTCAATTCAGAGTACTAATGGTAACCGTGGCGGTATAGCAGATGAACAGGTTGGGATTGCATCTGAAGTTGAGAAAGTGGAAACCCACCATGAATTGCCACATAATATGGGTATGTATCCAATGTTCTTTGGCAAGCCTTTCTTGCCAAAATAAACAAATAGAATGCATTTGCTTGATATTTTTCATACAGGAGTTTTTAACTAGAAACATTTGGAAGAGACCACTCTTGTTTGCATATGTCAGACCTGAAACTTCGGGAAAATTGACAGGGGAGGATATTTTATGAAAAACGTATAGTTCAGATGAAATATTGTTTAAAACTCTGGTTTAAAAACCTTCAGGCATACTAATGCAGTGCTGCAGTGGCTCAAGTGGTTAGAACAGAGTACTGCAGATCAGCTGTCTGGCTGATTGAATCCCACCAGCTCCAAGGTTGACTCAGCCTTCCATCCTTTTGAGGTTGGTAAAATGAGAACCCAGACTGTTGGGGTCAATATGCTGACATTGTAAACCGCTTAGAGAGGGTTGCAAGCCCTGATAGGCGGTATATAAATACAGTGCTATTGCTATTGCTATATTTAGACAACACCTGTTCTGATATCTATAATATATGCATGAACCTCAGGGAATACTGTTAGTTAACATTACCAGAGACTGGCTGATACAAAATTATCTTGTTTGGCTTCCCATTTTTGAACTGGATTATGCAAAAGTAAAACTTCAAATTAGACAGTATCTTTCTCAGACACAGAGAATTCAGTGTTGATTGCAGTTTAAGAATTGTTGAACAGATGTTTAAATGTTGTGAAGAAACAAAAGCAATTTCTATTTATATAAGGGACAGAATTATGAGCAGATGGTATACACATACATGGCCACAGTTCCTGACAGATAAATACCAAAGACATGACAGATGGCAACAGTTCAGCAGCTAGTTCTTTTAAGATTTGCTCTTTTTATTGAGTAATTATATGCCTATTATATACATCATTTTTTCATTTTATTCATTTTAGTACAATAAAGAGAATATCAAAACAGAAACAGTAACAATAGTAAACTTATCAGTCCAAAAAATAAGAATTAAAACATTAAAACAAGAGGGGGGAAAAAACAACTCCCAGAAAAATAGCAAAATTTAACAACAATACTAAGGAGATTAGAGTTAAGGCTGAAGCAAAAACTTAATCTATAATCTATAGAATTTATAGTCACTGTTTAACATAAAATGCTATGTAATACTATATTGTAATCAGATAGAAAAAAAGAAAAACTTTATCTAGCCCCACCGTATTATTAACATGTAACATCTATCCCAAAGATATATTGTTTCTTTAATATTCTAAAGTTCTGAAAACAGGGATGAATAAACCATGGTTCAAATAAGCATATTCATATGAATCACCCACTATGTTCAGGGGGGCATATTTTCCAGTAAATGCATTTAGAATTTCAATTTTAGATTGCAAATCTATCTGCACCTTACTTGTTTCCACTGAACATAACGGGGCTCAGTGATACACTTACAATTTACACAGTCCTCTGAAAATCCTATATGATTACTCATCCAATTAGTGACATGTGAAACAAGTTTCTTTAGATGGCCAGAATGATATTAAGTGTTATAATACCCACTTCAAACTAACCTCTTAAAGTAGCTCAAAGGTAAAAACTCCTTTGTGGAGCTGCTTAAAAAAAAAGAAAAGAAAAACACAGTAGATGTATTTTTTATTGCCTAATACATATATAGTCTATAAAAAAAGAGCTAGGGAAACTATAATATAGTAATTCAGCACCCTTTCTCATCCTAGAATGGGCCAGCACCTGGATCAGCTATGCCCATGGGGTAAATGTCAATGGAGATTCTCAATCATCCAAATCATGGTTGTCCCAAAGGAGCTTTTTTTCCAAGAGGCAACTGGACTTTCTGGTTTTTCTTTGAAGACGTTTTGCTTCTCATGCAAGAAGCTTTTTTCAGCTCTGACTGAAATGGGGGGGGGAAACATCTTTGGGATGCCCATTAGGTAGTTTCAGAAGAGACACCAAACTAGAAATTAGCCAACCACATTGTAGACAAGTGTGCTGTGCAAACTACCCACTTAAAATTTAAGTGTGTGGTTTTCTGAATCCAGAAAACTGGATTCAGCAAACACCATGAAGTTAAACATGGGTGTGAGAAGTAGAAATATATGTTTGCTTTTTATAAAGAAATAAAGT
>JANHJO010001800.1:94741-110342 GCA_032468235.1 Pseudoxyrhopus heterurus | reverse complement strand
CTCTCTCATCTTTTTAAGTGGGAGAACTTGCACAATTGGTGGCTGACTAAATACTTTTTTGCCCCACTGTATAATCACTTGTATATAAAATAGGCAGATCCTAAGCTGTATTATGGTATTGAAACCAAACTAAAAAATCCAATATAAGTCTAGATCTTATTCATTCATTTCAAGCAAAGGTGCTTAAAACTGTTTCACTTTAGCTATCAATGGCATGAAAATGAAGTAATTTTGGCCAATATAAGAAATGTGTTGTGTTGCATTTTATGTGAAGTTTTATGGAAGAGTGGTTCAATTCGCAGATATTAATTCTGTGAGATGGACAGCTGTCTGCTGTTTCAGAAAATGAGATCCCCAAAGGGGACTGTTCCCCTCCTCTCCCTGCACAAAATGAAGTATGTGGGTTTAAAAAAAAAACATGATTTAAATGAATAGATATTACAATTCCCATATGGAAAATAAAATATGACATTTGATATAAAATTACATTCTATTATCCAATAAGAGATGCCCAAGAAAATGTTTTCAATGATCATTACACAATACATTTGCTTTTCCATTAATGTTATGCCCATCATATTAAAGAAATATTGTTTTGAAGTATGAGAAACTTTTATTCAAAACTACATTTACACTAGGTTTAGGAGGAAATACAATCCTGGTATAACTATCTCATCTGAAAAATTGGTAATCGTGTTTAATACTATGTGTGTAATACTATATCTATTTAAGCATAATAAGCTGCTGAATAAACACATATAGGGTTGGGATGTTCAAATTATGTTGATAATTTGTCCAGATATAATTGTTGGCTCCTGCTCCTTTTTTAATACTATGATGGACAACATTGTTTATGAATTTTTAAGATTCTAGCATAAACTTGTACTCAGTAAATTAAATAAATTATCTAAAGAACATGGTGGACTCTTTACCCAAAACAGAAAATAATTCCCTGTATCTATTTTATTTAAATGTTTATACTTAAATGATTTGTGAATAATTTTTTTCAAACTAATTTCCCCCTGTAGACACAAACGCTGGTGCTATGCAGTCAAAAAGAAGAAAATCCAAATGAATTACTGAATGAATATGCAAGCTGTATAAATGTGTGAATTTTTCTTAGCAATTCAGAGTTCTGATCTCTTGCTAAATATAAAAAAAATTACAATTCTGTACAGAAATTAATTTTATTATTATGTTTCCAATAAATGCAAACTCTTTTCCTCTAAAGGTGTAATAATGGAAAGATATCAGTCTATTTGTTAAATTTTCTGGTTTTGTAAAGTCTTGCTTAGCACATCAGATCTAGTGTGTTGTAAAAAAAAATCTCATAATTGTAAATTTATTTTTGTGTTTTCACTTTTCATAGGACAAATAGAGTACAGGGTTGTCATTTTTTAGACATTAAAATATTGTATTGTGCTGTTTGTTAAGTACTGTATGTGAATAGCAATTGAAAGGGTTGTATATGACCCAGTCTTGGAAATGTAAATAATTTTATTATATAGTAGGTTTGATGTATTTGTTGTAGAAAAGGACCAGTGAAACAAAATGAAATTGGAGGATTTGTGAAATGTGGATTATCCTAGTGCTCTAAATAAATGTCATTGACTTATATTTCATTTTATAGATACATTATTTTGCCTCTACATCCTTCTGCATGGAAATAAGGTTATTGGGGAGTTTCAGAACAGCATGGAACATTCCATTTCTTTCAGATTCTGATCTACAGTCGCTACTATACTACCTGGACAGAGCATTAAAATTTATTCTCATCTCTCCCATATGCTTTGCAAAGTGAAATACATCGTCAAATAGGGGTTTGTTTGTTTTTTTTGAGAAGAGGAAGCCTTGGTTCCCACAGTTAGTCCTCCCTCTATTTATACAGAAACTTCTTTACCTCTGCATGAAGAAGACCAGGTATTTACAACCAGGAAACTGTGTAGTATTGCCAATGCCTAGCAGCAATGGGAGACACCACACTTAAAA
The DNA here is from genome assembly GCA_032468235.1 of Pseudoxyrhopus heterurus. Lineage (NCBI taxonomy): Eukaryota > Metazoa > Chordata > Lepidosauria > Squamata > Pseudoxyrhopus > Pseudoxyrhopus heterurus. The sequence continues at coordinate 108,353 of JANHJO010001800.1, read as the reverse complement.
GAAAGTTGGTCTGCTCTTGTTAAACTCAAAAGTTTCGGGTATCTTTACAATTACACCACAGCATACCCCAAAATAGTTCGAAGCAGTTGTGTCCTTTTTACTGCCATCATATTGCAGAAGCAAAAGTAAGGCCATCTACACATTGGACAACTTCTTTTCATTGGCAATATTTGTAATGGAACCAACTGACCCCATGGATTAGAAGGCTGGTGGTCTCAAAGGACCTCTGTATCTTACTTACCTGATCCTACCTTCTGCTTTGGAATATTGGGCAGATAATTTGCACTGAGGCTAGCTGTAATCTAGGGAGCGATTTACCTGGCTACATATGCCTAACCCTTGTGCATGCAAATGTTCTCCCAACTGCTGATGGATAGTAAGTACTATTCTTGCATAGTGAGAAGTTTACAATGACAACCTAAAGGGTAGTTTGTCTTGGCCATAATTTTTGAATTTTTTGCTGGTTAATACTTAAGGAATGAAATAAATAAAAAAGGAGGATAGAGGTGCAAAGGACACACAAATCGATACAGCATGAGGAAATATTGTGCATTTTTGTGCTTCTTTATTCTGCCTTGGTCAGACCACCTAGAATAGTGATGGTGAACCATTTGGGCTTGGCATGTCAAAATTTCAGAAAATGCTTAACTTGATTCTGCTGATGTGTTATCCCCACCCCACCCAAAAAAAAGAGAAACTATTCTATATCTCTCCTTCCTCCCCCATCTAGGTCACACTGAAGAGCAACACTCAGCAGCAGCAGTTCTAAGGTTGGGCCTAAAGTTGAGGCCCAGGCCATGACCTCAGCCCTAGCCCCATTGCTGCCACACAAAAAGATCACACCCCAAGGAGAGCAAGCCTTGTGGAATGATGCGATTGTTCGCACGGTCCAGCACTCTCCAGGTTCTGCCATGTGCCACTTACTTTCAGGTGCTGTTCTTTTTCTGTTGACAGGTTCCTGTGGCTTATCCAGGGCTGTTCTGGGTCACACAAGGCCTTCATTTTTGAAGCAGATTCATAAAAAGGCTCTTCATGGCCTCTGCAGCCTCCAAAAACCACATGAAAGCATGTCTCATTCTGTGAAATTTCCAAAGGGTCTTAAGGCTACACAAGAGCACATCCTATTCTCATGCAGCCTCCACAGCTTCTGAAAATTATGAGAGCATGGAGCCTGCTTTTGAGAATTGAAGAAGATGGGTGTGGTGAATGTCAGCATGTCACCCAAAACTTAGTGGTATATCACCTTTGACATATGTCATAGATTTGCCATCATTGATTGCAAATGGGTCCATTTCTGGGCATTATATTTAAATAAATTGATAAATTGGATTGTGTCCAGACAAGAGATATAAAGAGACATGAAGGGAAAAAATATGAATATCAGCTAGAGATGGTATGTTTAGCCTGGAGAAGAGAAAGTATCAGGAGATATGTTATTTGTTTTCAGTTATTAGAAAAGTTATAATGTAGAATACAGGACCTAATGGTTCAGAGTTTTTCCAGCCAAGAAACTATGGGATTAAATTACATGGAAGTAGAAACTGGGTTGATTTTAATACCAATAGTAAAAGATGTTCAACAAAGAAATAAACTGTTTGGGAATATGGTGTTTAAACAAGCTAGATGATCATCTGTCAGAAATGCTGTTATTCCCACACTATGGTTTAGAAGTTAATAGTGTAACTATATGCAGAAATGAATTATTGTGCTGCTCAAATGTAATTAGCTAGATCTACTAAGCATTAAGGCAAAACATTTTGAATTTGAAATATTTTGAATTAACAGTAAGCTCTGAATAGACTTGGATCTTGTAATGGGATCACAAGAGTCTTTCATTTTATCTACACCTTAAGCTTGTGAGGTAGATTGGACTAAGAGAGTGGCAAGTTCAGATTTATTCATTCCTCCCAAGTACTGGGTTAGGATGCTGTGTATCCTGCATTGGATGTGAGTTATGCTGTAGCATTCTTTTTATTCTTTTTATTTTGATATTTTGAATTCTGTTAGCCATATCAAGTCACTTGGTGACTGGCAGCCATATAAATTGAAGTGTTTGACTTCTATGATATTCATATAGTCTATTCTAAACCATTCCACCTTTCATTCACTTACGGTATATGCAGAACCTTCCTTCAAAATTCTGGAGGGTCAAACAGGGTGGTTTGTTTGTCTGCAAACACAATGTTCTTTGTGAACCACAGTTACTGCCTTCTGCCTGGATACTCTTCCACGAATCCCATGTTACCAAAGTGCATTTTTGATACAGCCAAGGTGAAAGAAACCACCAGATCTACTTAGAGAGGGTTGCAAGCCCTGTATATATATAAATACAGTGCTATTGCTATTGCTATCTTCTGGCTGAGATCAAGTGTAAATAGACTGCAGGTTCCTGGATATTGTTTTGGGTTCTTTGTGATTTTCTACAATGTTCTTCAACTGATTTTGATAGGCTAGCAATTTTAGAAAAGATGTTGTTGTCCCAATTTTTTCCATTTCAAGACCTTGTCTCTGACTCTGAAGTCATGGGCTTTAGAGATTTAGAAATTGTTTTGTAGGCCTTTTCCAGGCCGGGAAGCATCAAAAAGAAATAAAAATGGTTTTCAGCAAGGTACACTGGACTTCTAGAATCCGTATGGTGAGAAACTCATTGTAATGGTGCGGAGGGGGAAGGGGGATTTGGGAGTCGTATATAGGGTAGGCAGGCCCAAATCACCCAGATTATTCATACAATTGACCCTTCTTGGTCCTATAAATAAATTGATTAAACTAGCAATTTTTCACACAGGCACATTGCATGTTAGATCACCTTGTTTATGAAATAAAGGAAAAAGGCACCAAGATTTGGCGTAATCTTCTCACTCAGACTTTCTCTGTAAATAGGAGCCACATGAAGCTCTGATAACCTACAGTGGCAAAGATGTGCAAAATTTATAAAATTCAAAAAGAGATGAAGACTTTTTCATAGAACTGTCTATGTCTACACCTATATATTTTACTGTTTCTAAATTCATATGTTTCTTTAAGAGATGAAGATTAATAACAGACACAGACATTTAGAAAATTTTCCATCCAAATCAAACATTTTTGAAACATGTATTTTTAAGATAACAACAGTTTGTTTTGTCCCTGAGTCCATGCTATTGATTTTCTAGATACAAAGGAAAAAGACAAAAAAGCTAGAAGTCATCCAGTCTTTCAAGTCTGTCATTACAACAGTCTCCTTCTGATTCAAAATCATTGCATAGCTAACCATAGCTTTAAATGTTGAATATTAATAATGCTCTTACATGTATTTATATACACATGCACGATGTTTTTTTTTGTTTTTAAGCACGCTTCTGTTGACTTAACTGTACAGACTCAACATACAGACTCATATATAGTTGTGACTTTCAATATTATTGCAATAAAATCACATTTTGTAAGAAGGCCAATTTTTGAATTGCAGCCATAATGAAATAATGCAGGCATTTGACAAATGAATTAGATGATAGTTTGCACAACAATTGAAAGTCTTTTATTAAGTGTTTGGAAGTTGCTCTGCAATTGTGAATATTTGTGTTTATACAGTAACATACAGATTCCATTTTAGGGTTTTCAGAAACCAAATATGAGATATAAATATGGTGTTTACTATCTCCATTTTACATATTGAAAATCAGGATGTGGGGCTTCATTCTGGTCTTCAATGAAAAACATAGCTGGAATTTCTCTTTTATAGATGAAGCTGCAAAAGAACAAAAAGTCATGCCTGTTTTTTGTTTTGGGGGGCAACACATGTTCAAAGAGGTTAAAATTCTAATTATATTCTTGCATGTTGGGAAGCTTTCCTGCTTAGCCTTCAATTGGTGTTGGATCTAATTCTAGATGAGAAGGAGAAAGCATTTCTTTATTTTGATCTATGTTGCTGCAAAATATTTTTGAAGTAGAGAGGGGTAAAATTGTTATCTAAATAATTTGGGTTTCTGGGAAGTTTAACTCCATGATTATATCTTTTTCTTCTTTATTACAGGGATCTAAAAATTGTTTTGCTGGCCAAATCAATAGTCCTATTTCTTACTATAATGCAGTAAACAAAGCAATTTGTCTCCAGCAATAGCCAGGCAGGATTATTGGGGACATTGTAGGTAGGGCATGGTGTAATGGCCCTGCAATTTGCTTTGAGCATCTCTGACTATCAGAGGCATATGACAGAACCTTGTTGCTGTAAACATATTTAAGGCATCTCATGTTTCCTGAATCTAATCTCTTGCCACATAGCTGGTGTGTTGATTTTCCAGTTCTCTTTATTGCATTCAATTCAATGGGAATAAGATTGCAGTGTTGTAAGATAAATGGTATCACTGGTGAAGTCCAAGAGGTGTGTGTGTATGTGTGTTGCTTGCACACATGCATGCATGCACGCTTTCAAGTCAGAAATATTTGTGCACATGCACAGACGCACCCATAAATATTTTGTCAACTGACCATTCAGTCTCTTTCAGCTTAAAGAAGCAAAACAATGGCAAGATTTCAGAAGTGGTTTACCACTGCTTGCTTCCCAGGGCTGAATGACAGTGACTGGCCCATTAGCAAGAAGTTTCCAACATGCTTTATTAATTACCTCACATTTATAAATGTTCTGGGAGAAAATGTGGTTTTGGCAGCATTTATCAAATTTTGGCTGATCTTAAAAAAAAAAAGCATGTTTAGGCCAGGCTAGTGCTTGGACAAGTACTAGCATATCCAATGGCTATAAGCTTGACTGGGAAAAAGTCAGAAGCAAACCACTGACAAGAAAACAATATAGTTGCATCTACTTAACATTCTAGTAAAACTCAAGGGAGTCATTTGTAATTTAAAACAGCATACCCAACTTAGTACCACCTAATTATGTATGTTACCTATGGAAGGTCAACATTCAGGAAAGGTTACTGGTGCACAGTTAGGGCTATAGTCAAACATAATGCATATTTTAGTAAATTTTAAAATAAGAATCAACAGGCTGGAACATTGGAGCTATTTCTGGGTTTCACAAGTGAATCCAATTATGAGGTTTCTAACGTTAGATCTCCTTTAACATCTGTAACAGTAACTATTACATCAATGAAACTGATTATAATTTTTTCTGAAGCATTTAAATTTTCTAAGTATTAAGTAGAAGGAAGAAGGCCGGGAAGCAAAAAATAATAATTCAAAGGATTCATCTCTGTTGATTCTGTAGAAATTGAACTTTATAATTTTATGTTTGAATATCTGATCAAAATTTGATATTAAGGTATACCTTGGCTAACAATGGCAACTGGGACTGGAATTGCTAAGTGATGCAGTCATAAAGCACAATATAATCATGTGACCATGCTACTTAGCAACAGCAGTTCTGGCAGTCCTGGCTGCTGCTGTTGTTTGTAAGGACTGTACCAGTCATTAAGCAAGGACCTCACGTGACCACGACTTACCACGTCTTGCCACCATCCCCGTTGATTGCTTCTGAGAAGCCAGCAGGGAATGTCATCAGTACCACTCATTCATCACTACCACAAATTTCAGGAGTTGCTGAACAAATGGATGTAAGCCAGAGGCTATCCTTATAGGCTCACCAAAATGTGTACTCAATCCCCTAAATTGTCTCAGATAATTATATATTCAAATATCACAGTAGTAATTCACATTCCCTAGCTTTCAGCTGATAAATGCTTCATGGAAATCTAGGCATCTAGAAAAAGTATGTTTGGGTTACATTGATAAGTCATCTTGATTTGCCAATTTCCAAGAAGCTGCTGTTACAAAGTCATTTAATCAGAGGATAAAAGTTGCAAGCACAAAATTAAAAGAAGTTAGAATAACTTGGCTTATTTGCATGTGAAGGGAACTGGCATATTCTTTGATTACTATAATGTTGGTACATCTGACTCAGCCTCATCATATTTGCCACCTGCTTTCTCAATAAGTCTTAAAGAGAAGCAGAATATGCAATTTGGAAGTAGAGTCTATTTTAACTATTTGAAATATAGTCTATTTCAACTCCAAATTAAATAAATGCTCTGAAACCAATATAAAATTAAGTATATTTGCCATTCACATCATCTGTACTTCATGAATAGCTTCCTGGAAAAGCATGATCATTAGCACATATTGATAAATATAAATATTATATTCTGAAACAACCGAGATGCTGACAGGGTTGGTATTCTTGGCTGCTATCCTAGAGTTCAGAAGTTAGTGCCAAAGAAAAGATAAGGACTCCCCAGTGATGAAGTTTTGAGCTTCTGGTCTGCTGCTATTAAGATTCCTTGCCAGGTCTCCATAGCAATAACTGGTGAGCATCAACAACTGTTCAAGGCAGAAAAGCCAATCCATTGGAGGTAGGAGATGGATTTGCCATCAATTTCATGAGAGTAAGGATAGAGTGATTAATACCAGCTAATTCCTTTATAATCAGAATGAGCCACTTAAAACTATGTTCAAGTATCTGATTATGGATGTGGAAAGAGCAAATAGGTGAGAATGACAGAACTGGGGAAAGAAGCAAATATTTTAATATCACTTGGATCTCTATTCATTTTGAAAACAATTTTTCATCATTTTGCCCTTCTTTAATATATTTAAATGAATTGTTCTAATTTTGGAGATAAGTATTTAGGGTTGCCATCTTTATTTCTGTCAGGATAATGTTCATCAAGAACATACAGTGGAACCTCGGTTCGCGAACGCCTCCGTTCGCGACCAATTCACAACACGAACAAAAAAGCCAGCTGAGTTTTGAATCGGTTCCCGACTCAAAACTCGGTCGGTGAACAAAAAACCGGCACGGAAAAATTCCTTTCCATGCTGTTTTCCCATCTGTGCATGCACAGAATATCTGCACATGCGCAGTGAACGTGACCATTTCCGTTCACGTCTGCAGTCTGGGAACTGATTGCGGTCATGAACTGAGGTTTGACTGTAACACAATGGGCACTATTAGAAAAGTACCAAAATAATTGAGGTCTGCCTCTACTTTAGATAGAAAACATTCTGTTCAGTCATCCATTGTAAGTTTTAGATATATAGACCAGGATCCATAGAACTACACAGCTAATTCTTTTACCACAAGGATTTTGTTTTTGGATCATAATTCCATTTTTCCAATGGCATATGACAAATTACTTTGTAGTTAAGATTCTTCAAAAGATAATTATAATATGAGGATTTGTCATTCAAAATAAAAATGTATAAAACTCATGATAGTGTTCTTAAATACATCTAAATTACTCCTTAGATTTAAATATAGAGATATCAGAGGAGTAAATAGAAATAGTCATATATTTATCACATTTCTACTTGTTCAATTATATTGATATGAAACTCTTGTACTTTATGGGGGCAATATTATCTTCATGTATCCATTTGGGTGGGTTTTTTTTCCAGATCTGATCAATAAGAGTGGCAAAACCATGGATTACTTCTGCAGTGCAAATAAATGTCCTCCCCTCTTTTTTTTTTACCAAAGCCAAAAGAGGGTTTCTAACATTTTATTTAAAAAAAATCAAGTCTTAAATTGTCCTGAGTTCCCTAAAAGTTCCCTAAAATCAACACAGGAAATGAATTTAAATACACTAACTCCATCATAGTGGAAAAGTATTTTTAAGAATAAATGTAGCTGAAAAACAGGACGTGAATATTCTCATTTTCCTAATTAGAAGGAAGAAAAATATAATGAACAAGAAGAAATTGAAAAAAACTATCCTACCGCTGTTGTGGCTTTTAAAAAGTGATCATTTTTAATGGAGCAACCCTTTCCCAATACAACCTCAAAGAAATCTAATTCACTCAGAAATAATGTTGATTTAAAGAGATAATCCCCATGCTACAGACAGGGAATAGTACCATTCAATGTTGAAATGGACTACAAAGGGGAATCCAAACTTTCAAAGTTTACATGTACGTTATTTTTTAAAGCAAGGTGGACAAGTGGATGCCTGTGGATCCTAGTATGCCTGGAAACATTTCCTATCTTCAGATTCTTGCCCCCGTTTTGTAAAAGACCCCTTGAATTTAAATAACTAACCACAGGAAGCTTACAGCACAAAGTAAAGATCCAGCCACTAGCATCAACTTCAGAAATCCTATGAGTCCCATTCTTAGAAAACTGGGTGTAGTCGCAGAAAAAGTCTCATTGACCTTCTCAACTAGAAAAAAAAGTAGTGGGAAGTGGGAAGGATCCTGCATTGCTAGGGAGAGTAACAAAGCAACTTTGCCAAATTGACATCTGGTAAATGGATGTTTTGTGATTGCCACACTACTGTGGAAATCCTTTTGTGAGAACTCCAGTGACAAGCTTCGAAAATTCTAAACCCAAGTAGGTTTCTTATCCCTACTTCAAAGGCTACTTCTATACTGAAGAGCCCATACATTTCTCTTTGGCATTCACTTATTTAACAGTTCAAAATCCTTTCTGCTTTGATATGTAATATAAATCTACATATTCATTAATTCACTGGCATGTTCTGTTTAGTATAGGCTTCCCTATGTATGGTCTCTTTCAAATATGTTGGACTACAGCTTCCATCACCCAGTATGGACCTTAGCTAGGGACATTGTGAACATATGATTTCAACACAACTAAATGCACCAGATTAAAGGAAGAATACTTTAGAAACGCTCCATATGAAGGCTACATGTATATCTCTTACAAGAATGTCCATGATCAGCCTCATGGAAACATTTTAAAAAGCTGCACAATGTTTATGTTTGCATTTTTTTTTTAAAAAAATTGATTTATGCACACACCAGGCTCTTCACTCAACTTGATTTTAATTGAGATATTTTTAATTTAAAAATAATAATCAGAAGCTGGGATGCTGCAAAACATACATATCAGCCTCTAATAAGAATGCCCCTAGGCCTTATGGGCACCCTTTAAAAGTCTTTAGGAAATAAGGATTGCTGGGTAGCTACAACAATACTGAAAAAGGTCCACCTGCTTAGAGAGGAAGGCTGGGTAGTGGGGAGCAATCGCTCCAGTTGGCATTCTGATAAATGGGTATTTGGGGACCTATTTGGATTTACCATGGACCTCATTCCCAGGTGCACCATTTTCTAAAAGTGCCCAAAAGCTTTCAAATGTACTTCTGAGCCCTCAAAAGTTGTCCATCTTTTTCTAAACACTTGATCATTAAATTATAGAGCCATTAATAGTATTGTAAGAAACTCTGAGTTATTAGTTGATAATCATGCAACTAATGAGATGGAGGAAAAGTAGTCATACCACTTTGCCCTTTTCATAATCACACTTCCTCTGTAGTATTTGTAAACTGTTAATGTTAATTGCAGCTACTCAAAATGGGCTCCCAAAGTTGTAGTTTTGCATTACGTGACATCCTGAACAGAGAATTCAGGTTCTATCTATATTCCATTTGAAGTCAATGGCAAAATTCCCAGAAATATTCATTGTATTGCCTTGCAGCCTCAAGGCAATTAAGGATATTCCTTGATAATTCATGAGCAGCCATTACATCAACTCAGCAAAAGAAACAAATATACAAATTATTTATTTTTCACTGAAGGAAGTATGTTAAAATACATGTCATTAATCTTTAACTTGGGATCCGTTAGGCTTCTTGTTTTTTTGTGTTCCATTTTGCACAGGAACCTGGTATCTCCATTTGACATCACAATCTGTTAGGGGTTTTTTTTTTTGTCATGAGCATGATGTCAAAAAGAAAGGCACTGATGTCACAGGCTCTCTAGTGCAATAACAAGGGATGAAAAGAAATGACAGGGCACCATGTTCCTCCTGTAACTTATTTAAATTAAAATAAAGGTGATATATTCACTGGAAGCACCAAATTAGTCTAACACTGGCAACTGCTACAATAGCCAGTGTGTGAATTCATGCTACCTAAGGACCAAGAAACACACTCACACAAGAAACATGGTCTCTCTTAACAACCAAGATACATATATGTTTTTCCAACACTTAAAAAAAACCCATATATTGGAGATTCAAAGTTGACTTGCTGTCTTGTTTCTTAATGCTAGCAAGGCATGTTGTGTTTCATTCACTACGAGATCCAAATCAAAATCTGGAAATAGGATGTAGAGTAGGAGATGGGACATTAAATGCAAAAAAGAAGTCATTGATCAGAAAACATACTTTTTGCTAAAAAGGGGGGGGATAAAGCTCAAGAAAAGCCCACAAAAGATCTACCATTTAATGTTGCAAGTTCATGAGAATGTAGAAAGTTCTCACAGGGAGGGACAATTAATTTCAGAAAATGAGTGAAGACAACCCTCTTGGATGGAAAAAAGCATTGTGAGGAGCTAGTGAAGCTAAAAGTTAAAAGGATAATGCCCCACAGTGTAGACTTCCTGAAGTAGTTTAGTAGTTGTACTGGCGCTGGCATGGTTGATAGACAAAGTGGCCTTGGGGTTTGGCCCGTTGTGGGCGGCACTCTCTGGCACGGTTCTGCCTCTTCATGACTTTCTGACTCAACTTGTGCTTCTCTGCCAACTGCTTTGCCCTCTGAATCCGACGCACTTGATTGACCTTTTCCAAAATGGCAGCCTTGGTAGCAAGAGAAGTGGAGTGGTGTGGGGGACGGCGCTGTAAACAGTTTTCAGGTATTTCGCTGCAGAAAAAAAGGCATACAGGGTGAGCTGGACTCAGCACTTTTGATATGGCAAGCACCTACTTAAAAGGACAAAAGGCATATCATTTTCTCTAAATAGCAAAAGAGTGAATCATAAAAAAATTAATGTAAGCAACTCATCCATAAATGTGGTAAGGAACACAAGCTACAGCTCCCACAATCTACAACAAAATGCACGATAGCTGTATGTATGGACAATTCATGAAATGTCCCTTCCTCCTACTTTTTTCAGGGGTAAAATTATGTAACTATGGATCTGTTCAGGCAGGCAGTTCAGTTATGAAATGAAAACCAAAGGAGAGCGAATGGGGACTGCTGATGGCCTCGTGCATCCAGGCAGCAGGGGGCATATTTGAGCATGTATCTGCTGTAATGTCCATTCGCTGTCCTCCATAGGTAGCAAAATTCCTGGGTTACATGATTCCAGCAAGTAGGGAAAAGTACTGATATAAACAACATTAATAAGTACTTCCTGCCTGTCTATATGCTTCTATTCACAAAGAGGAATCAAACACCAAGATAGGAATACCGTCATACTTGTAGGCATATCTGAAGCTCAGAAGTATGAACGGTACTCTTTGAAAGTTGAGAATATTTGAATATATATTTATTTTGCTACATCAAGGAATCCATTTGGGGGAGAAAAAACATTTAACTGGGAGAGTGACATTCCAGCCAGCCTAATAAAGTAGGAAGTGATAGTCAAACTTAGCAGCATTTGCAAAAATGAAATTCCTTAAGCATTCTTTTTAAAACAAATAATATAACCCTGTTCACATGTACTTTGAAATAAGTTCCACTGATTTCACAGAGCCTTCAAAAAAAAGGGGGGGGGGAGAAGTATTTCCAAGTTGTTTCAATCCTTCCCTAACTGTTTAGCTCCTCTCATACACTTACCTGGTTATACTTTTATATAAGTTTAAATGTATACATACAATATTCTGCTTGCAATGCTGGAAGATATAATCTCAAAACACTGAGAACCCACCAGCTCAGGAAATGTTGGGCTACAGTATATTTTTTCCTAGCTGTGAAATTTGTGAAGAGGAACACGGGAGGCTCTTAGTAAATGTCTGGAACTATTAGGCCCTGCCCCGAACTTACGTCTCCTGGATGTTCTCCTCAGGATCCTCTCTTTCCACAATGATGCTGCTGGTGACATATACAGACATGCTGGGATGCTCAATCAAGAGGTCCTCCATGGGGCTGCTCTCCATACTGACAGCATCAGGACCTTCTGCAGTAAAACAGGGGGGAGGGGTAACAAACCAACTCTCATCCATCAAGCAGGGGTCAGGCTGAGAGGGCATGGACCTGCTGACACAGTCACTGAGGGAGTGGGGTGAAGACGTGGTAGGTGGAAGGGACCCATGGCGGCAACGGGAAGCGCAAACAGAATCCTTCTCACCTACCCACTGCTCAGTGCCAAGACTTGAAGCCAAACTATCTAATAAGAGATGGCAGCAATCACCGGCCACACAAAACGGGAACAGCCAGAACAGCAGCAACAATGAAACAAAGAAAATTCAAAAGAAACATTATAGTGCAAAGCCATTCGACAGGAATGCATGGCAGTGCAGGGTGCGTACAGGAAGGAAAACAGTGCACACATTCAATATATTCAATGGATGGGAAGGGAGAGGAGGGGAAGGGAGAAGGAAGGAAGGAAGGGAAGGAGAAGAGAAAGCAGGGGCATTATTAGTGAAAAAGATACCCCAAAGGCATTGGTGTGACTCATCCTGAAGTCTTTCCTGATGGCTTAGGACTGACCCAAGATGTTTTACTATCCTGTGATGCCTATACTCAGCATCACTTGAGACTGCAGCTGTGTGTCAGTTGTGGTGTGCTTTCTGACATTCTTTGCCACATTGTTAGGTGTTCCAGTTGGTATAAATCTATCTGTGTGTGCTACTTTTATTTGTGGCCATAAAATAGGTCTACTTCAGTTGCCTGTGTAAATATCCCAATATTTATCATGCTGCATAAAGCAAGGAGATAAATATCCTAAACCAAATCAGGCAGTAGATTATGCTACTGGGTTATTAAATAACCGAACAGACACAACAGTGAAAAGAATATTTGCAAATAAAAAGAATGCCTAAATCTCTTCCAAAGAGTAAAAATCAATTGCTGATGAGCTGTAGATACTAATGTCTTTAAATGTGTACTGTTCTAAATTCAAGGAGATTACAGCAAGACTTTATTTTTGAAAAAAAAGGGGAAAAAATGATTCCATAAGGAAATTTGGGAACAGGGAGGATGATTTAAAATTAGATAGGTGGAATCTCCAGCAGACAAGGATTTATTATTATTATTTTGCCTTCCTCAATAAAACATACCTTCTATCTTATCCTACTAAAATTAACCCAATCACCAGACACTGGAAGGGAGATTTAAAAAAAAAATTAAAGCAATAATCCTACTACATTTTTAGGGAGACCTATCAGGCTCAGCTGCATAATTTTAACAAATATTGCACCAAAATTTGTCATATAATTGTCACTTGTTTGCAACTCCAGGAAGCAGTTCTGTCTTTTCTCAGGCTCACGTAGTAGCTTCATTGGCTTTACTTAACTTTTCCAGTTTCAGGGAGGGAAATGGTATTGTTTCAAAGAGTTGCATCAGGTGCTGTGTTTGTACGCCACATGCTTCAAAACACCTCTTTGGAATTAAAGGTAAAGTATGTCACATTCCTATTAAGCATGTAAACCTCAAATGCTAAAAGGTCTATCAAGCTGGGTGATCACCAAGTTTGCATTGCAATGACCTGATTCTCTCCCAGTTCCTGCATAATGTCATTTGAGGTCTTTGTACAAGGACAAAAATGGCCTGACTATCGAGATGTCATCCTTCCTGCATATGAACTCATTCCGAAAGCTGGGATGGTGGCACCCTAGTTATGCAGCCAGACAATTTTTCTTCCGGATGTATGTTGCAGCAGAGAGCCTTTACATTAAGGTGACCAGATTGCAACAATGGTGAAGCGGGACACCATTGAC
>JANHJO010001800.1:60558-74300 GCA_032468235.1 Pseudoxyrhopus heterurus | reverse complement strand
CTGAAACCGGGGCGGGGGGGGGACTCGCACGCCCCCGGGCCCCGTTTTGGTTGGCAAAGTGCTGCAAGCAGCCGTACAGGCCGAAAACAGGGTGCAGAGGGGCCACGCCCATTTTGACTGCCAGTCTTTCGCTATTTCCAAGCCGGCACTGCGGGCCAGATTTAAGCACCCCTTGAGTTTGACACCCCTGATCTACCCCAATCTTCTTTTTAAGGAAGGACCAGCAAGCAGGGTGTTCTGTTTGACAAAAGACCCACCCGCCTCTGTTTGAACAATAGTGGATACAGATCTTTCTTACCAAGACGGTTCATCTTGAACAGGTATATTGCTCTTTCTTTTTAAAAAAAATAAATTTTATATTTGGCAAGTTGCTCTTCCTTGATGGAGACAAAGTGAAGCCGATCTGCCTCAGATGATTGATCCATATCACAATCATTTCTATCTGTGTCCCAATGGAAGGAAAGCTGCATGGTTTCTTCATCAATTGGAAGCCATTTTCATGGAGGCTTGCCTAAGGGACGCTCCCCTTGAATCACCATCAAAGCATAATGCCAGCTTTATCAGCCCAACTATACAACCTGAGAAATGGAAAAGCATCAACTACTAAAGTTTGTTTTTCTATAAAAGTAGAAAGGCTTTAAAACTTGCCCTTTTTCCTTTCTAATGTTTATACAACTTTACCATACCCTGCTTCTAGAGCCTCCTTCTGGTTTGCTCTGTCTACATGCATGTCTCACATGAGGAGTAATTTAATTCCTCCTTGTTATGTGAGCATCACTTCCCTCTTCCCAGTCAGGAATTGATCTAGACTTGTGAGTGAGGCGGGAAAAAGCTTATCCTAAGTAAATGCTTCTGGATATAAGAGTGGAGTGCCTCTCTTAACTTTAACTGAAAAAGTGTATCTAATTAGTAGCAATACTAATTGTGGCTTATGACCACAATGAAGACCGGAACTCCCAGCATTAAGAATGTGGTAATTAAGTGAATCATGCCCAGTTTTATATTTTTATTTTGCTGTGGTTAATCACACGGTTGTTAAGTGAATCCAGCTCCACCCATTGTCTTTGTCAAAAGCTGGCTGGGAAAGTTGCGAATAACAATCACATGTCACCCCAGGATGCTGCACCATCACACATACATACTGGCTACCAAGCACCTGGATTGTGATCACCTGACTGTGGGGATGCTGCAACAGTCATAAGTGCAGGAACCAATCATAAGAGCTGTTGTAACTTGAACAATTGTTAAACAAATGGTCGTAAATAGAGGACTAGCTGTACCAATAGCAAAAGAGAAAGAGTTGCAGCCAATACAAATTCTTTATCTTCCGAGGGAAATTTTGTGGAATTACAGTATTCACATACTTTCCTAGCTCACTTTTATTTTACTGTTATTATCCTTAATTCCTACCTCATCTGGTAATTTTGAATGTATTAGATTATCCATTGGACAGGACAAAGATGTAAAACAGATAACTGTAATTCTAAATAATCAAATGGCTGTTGGTGCTTATGACCAATACACTCTGAAATCCTCTGTTGAACTTTATCAGAAAGATGATATTAATTTACACACAAAATGTTCTCATATTGCTTGATTGTACGAGGCAATAAACAGGCCAGGTTTAAAATGTAACACCAATATATACTGCAAAGTTTCTTAGTGTGTAAGAAAATGGAAATGCAAGATACGGTCTCATTCACTTTATCAATTGCACTAAAAGTATATGAATGCAAAAGTTGATACCACCCAGGAAAACATCTATTACTTATTATACAAGCAACAAAAAAAATGACAAAAGCTGAAATGGCTATTGCAGAACTAAATTGGGTAGCACAATTTTCTTCACCTTGGTACCTTCAGAAAAGTGGGGATTGCAGTACTCACATTTCCTAGCTAGCCTAATTGAATCCCAAGGCTGCAGAAAGGTCTTTGGTGCATAATTTAGACAGGAAATCAATTTCTTATTTCATTTTGATTACACTTCCATATTTTTGCCCTTGAAAAATTGGGAGAAAAAACTATAATATTTGGCAAAGAGATACAAAGGGTAAGATAACCTCCTGAGTTCCGAAGTTGTTACTACATGATACCAAGGAGAGAGAGGGAGAGGGAGAAAGAGACTTTTCTGTTTAGCATTGTAAGATCTGCCTGAAAACTACACAGCTTGTAGGAATCTTGGTATCAGTGTAGTAACAACTTTGGAGGTCCGGGGCTTATCTTAAATGTTTACATAATGATTCCTTATCAAGAGTAGCAGTACCACTCAAGTGGCTGGAATTCTGTACAGATTTTCCTGACAGTTCAGGGTGTTGAACTTAGGGCTGCTTTTTCTGACTGCATAATATGAATGTATAGAAACTGTAAAGTTTTAAGAAAAGTAATTCAGTTAGTAGAAATCCAATCACTCACATTTACTAGGAAATGAAACCCATCATAAAAGAAGGGTTAGTTTTTACACAGAGGCGAGAATGAATTATATCAAAGAAAAAGAAAACCGTATTCAGCATCTTAATTTTTTAAAAAATTATTGATCTATTCTGTATTTACTAGGCAACATTTCTGGCAGAGGGCATATTTTGAATTTTGTGAAAATGCATCAGGCATACAGGTAGGTATCAAATTACAACCACAATTGAACCCAAAATTACTGTTCCTAAGTGAGACAAATGTTAACTGAGTTTTATCCCACTTTACGACTTTTCTTGCCATAGTTGTTAAGTGAATCGCTGCAGTTTTTAAGTTAGTGATACCATTGTTAAGTGAATCTAGCTTCCCCATTGACTT
Organism: Pseudoxyrhopus heterurus; assembly: GCA_032468235.1. Classification (NCBI taxonomy): domain Eukaryota; kingdom Metazoa; phylum Chordata; class Lepidosauria; order Squamata; genus Pseudoxyrhopus; species Pseudoxyrhopus heterurus. Next base: position 71,513 of record JANHJO010001800.1, on the reverse strand, counting down.
TGCTTGTCAGAAGATTTCAAAAGGTGATCACATGATCCCGGGACATTGCAACCATTATAAACATAACTCAGTTGTCAACCATCTGAATTTTGATCATGTGACGGTGGGAATGCTGCAACGATCATAAGTGTGAAAAACAGTCGCAAGTCATTTTTTTCACCGCTGTTGTAACTTTGAACAGTCACTAAATGAACTGTTGTAAATCAACGATTACCTGTACTTATAAAACAGTTGCTATTTGAGACTTACCTAGTCACAAAATAATTATGCTAGAAATGTGGCCACTTATATTTCTACATTTATCAGACAGTAAATGCCTCAGCATCCTCTCTAGCTTTCCAACACTTATAGCTCCCCAAATAATGCAGCGATTCACTGCAAGAAAAGTCGTAAAATGGGACAAAACTCACTTAACATTTGTCTCACTTAGGAACAGTAATTTTGGGTTCAATTGTGGTTGTAATTTTATAACTACCTGTATGCCTAATGCATTTTCACAAAATTCAAAATATGCCCTCTGCCAGAAATGTTGCCTAGTAAATAAATATGCAGGAAATAAATATGAGACTAGCAGGTGGCACTTGGTTTACAATGAGCCAACTTTCTATTTAATTTTGTTTAACAAGTCTTTTAAAAGTTAGATAAACTATGAGCCTGATGAGGGCCAAAGAAAGTGCTGGGCTATGATATGCTGTGGACACCGCATTGTCTATTTTTGTTCTATATAATCTGACTCTAATGCTTTTAAGACCTTGTCATCACCTCCTTCAGTTGATAGAGCAACCAAATTCTATCCATTACGGTACTCTTGTGCTCTGGAAGATGACATCAATACCAGCTCTAAAAAAAAGTGCTAGCACTGTGTTCTTCTGGATTTCTCCTCTACTGCATTATTGGAAATTCATTTCATAATTTCAGTGGGTTGTACATTGATTTGAACATTTCAAGCCACAGCTTGTTTCTTTTTCTGAGTCCTGTTTTATGAAGCCCGGGCTTTCCAAAATTATCCTGTTAGATAAGAACATAGGATGGGAAAAGAATGATACAGAAAGGAGCACGTAGGTCTTGTTTTGGTAATTAGCCAACTCAGAGTTTTTAAACCAAAAATATTTTTACAATGAAGATTTTTTAGTAGAAACTTCAGAGCTGAATGGCCACTAACGGTTCCCAAGGAAAACTTTACAAAACATACCTAAGAATACTCACAAGGTCATTGTCACAGTATAAAAACACTATGTGCTTATGATTTTTGTGGAATTCAATAGCTCTATTCAAATAGGACAGTTACTGCAAAAAAACTAGCTTGACCCCTCACTTTGGTGTCTCTACTCAACTGTAATTCTTATATCAAGATATAGAGTTTACAATCTTTGTCTATAGCAGGTAGATATTTTTCTTATGGATTTAAGAGACTGCCATCAAACATAGCTGATAGCTGAACTCCATAGCTAGAAGAACATGAGTAATATCCCCAAAATTCTACTCTACATTTATAGTTTATAATCACAGTTCATCTTTGGGATACCTGGTGTGTCCAAATCCATCATTTGTAATTTCATGGATATAGATGAACTTCTGAGTACTTTCCTAGTCCATACAGCTGCAGAGGAAAACTTGAAATGTATATACTTTTATTTTATTACACAAGTGGTTTACTTTAACATAGCAATTAATATATTACCAGATCTCTTAGCATTATTAGTTCATCTACTCTTTTAGACATCTTGGAATCATATGTAATTACATGCTATAAAAACAGAAGGCAGCCAGATCAGATGAACACTTATAGAGCTTATGATGCTTGGTATACATGAAATCATACATGTCAAAAATGTTGACATTTCAGCAAAACCTAGACTATTAGAATGTGGCTGCATTTTAGAAGTTAAACTTCAGACTTTCCAAATCTGTTATCTTTCAGATGTGGTAGAATTTGACTTTAATAATTCTCAGCCAGAATATCAAAATCAAAAACTTCTGCTTAATTATTTAATCAATGCAGAGATGAAAAGATCTTTCAGTTCATGAATGCATTCTTACTGATTAAATAATATTCAGCATAACAATGACATCTCAAAATAAATAGAACTGTTCCCCTGCCTTCCTCTCACACAGAGTAAGAATCATGATTTCAGGCCTAGTGCTGTTTAAATGTAAAATAATTTTTAAATTCCTGATGAAGATAAGACATAGTGACAGTATGTGATTAGGGAATGCCCATAGAAATCTCAGACACTGAATAGGCTGCTGAATAAGATTAAATGGAATAGGATTTTAGAGTCATAGCTATTTCTGTGTGCCATTGAAAGTATGCCAAATAATAGAACATAAGTAATTTTCCTATTCAGAGCAGGTTATAGTTTATAGTTTTATAAAATGTGTGTGTGTGTGTGTATAAATTTCAAATTACTCTTTTACCATGCCTTGTCATGGATAGGCAACTTTATTAAAAGAATTCTATTTCAGCTAAGCTGGAAGGACACAAATAGGACATGCAGAAGCATAATTTTCAGTTTGATATTAATTGTGGCAATGTCACATTTTAAACCATCCATGATTAATTATATCCAAATTTCCACACCCACACACCCCTTCCGTTAGCTTTGTAAAAATCCCACATTTGCAGATCCCATTTTAGCATTGCATCTAAGATTTGACTTGCCAGCCACTATCATTAAATTATGCTTGCTACAATATGAACTGAAATACGAACTACCCTGCAAAGCTGTCCGTAATGAAGATAAGTAGATCTTGATGTCAATCCTCCTTGTCTTTTACTTGATACCACTGCCAAATCTCCTTTTCCATGGATACCAAAATAAAAAGGTGACATTGCTCTCCGCAGGCCTTTGCCATCAAATTATCAAAGGCCCAGGCCCAAACTCCAGCACTCCAAAACGTAACAGCCCATCCTCCGGGGTCAAAAGAGGACAGCTTCAGCGTGCGTAGGTGGGGAGAGGGAGGAGGGAGCTTGGAAAGGGCTGGCCTTGGTGACGTCACAATGTCATATGCAAACGATGAGACCGTCAACACAGGTTTTTAGTCCCAGGCAGCCAATGGCAACAGAAACCAGTTTTTAATCTTAATCCGTTGAGGAAGAAGCGAGTAACAAAAGACAGCAAGAGAAGGACGGGGAGGTGAGAAAGAGGAGAAATCACAGTGAAATTAACGAAATTACGCGTTTGTTCTTTTTTTTCTTTCCCCCCTTCGAAACTGGATCTAGAAAGTTGTCATTTAACATGATTGCTCCCCTACTCCCCCCCACCCTCGTCTTTAAAGAGAAAAAGACACCCGTTCTGCTTTATTGTATCTGACGTATTGGGCTTTAATTCAGAAGCTGATGTCACTCAACAGTCAAGTCCTTTCGGAAAAACGGAAGGCCCTGCCTGGTCTTATGGTTACCCAAAGCTACTTGCCAGGGATCTCAAAAGGAGGAGCTCCAGATCCCTTTCTTACCCAGCCTTACCCGAGTCCATCCAAGGACGCGCCTGAAAACCAGGTTGACACTGTGTACTTCTAAACCCAGAGGATCAGTCCCTTCGCCCAGCTCCACAGAAGGTGAAATCGCCAGCGAAGCAAAACAAACGGAAGGAAGAAACCGAGCAAACCGGGCCAACAGCCGCGCTAACATCTAACTGGGCATTAGCGGCAGGGACCCATCCCACCTAGCGAGAGCGAGCCGGCCGGATTGCGGTGCGTAATCCCTCCCTGGCAGAGCTACGGGTAGCCTGGCGCTCAAGGCTACAACTGGACGCAAAGTCCCCGCTCTGAGATCTGCAGCTAATTTACGAGGAACCCTTTCCAATCCGCCGGCGCCTGCTATGACTTCAAGGAGAAGAGAGAAGCGAGCCTCCGCACTGACAAGGCGAAGAATTTTTTTCGTCTTCCCTTCCTCCCTTCCGCATCTTTCCTTCGTTCTCTCCCCGAATTTTAGTCATTTCTGCGGGTTGGCTGCGCTTCTACCCGACGGTTCCCCATAGAAAGTCCAAGACAAAAGGCTCTTTTTTTGCGTCCACGGACTCGAGGAAGCCAGTCAACGGCTCAAATCCCGGGCTCTTTCTGACATTTTTTTTTTCGCCGACAGCCTTTTGTTTAATAGCGATTCCTTTCCCGAATGAACTAACACTATTCACTGTGAAGTGTTATGAAGCGGTTTATCAGCGCACCTGTTTTTAAACCGGGAATGTCTCGTAAATCTTAACACTAATATGATACGCGCACACACACACATCAGTTTTCATCCCCAAGTGGTTTAAAGTAAACAAGATGCCACCAATAGCCTCCACCCGCCCCGCGCTCCATACCTAACGAGTCTGGTTTCTCAACTCGAAACAAAGATCTTGATCTATTCTGTTATCGCCGAATAAGGCTGCTTGGTCTCTCCGTGCTAACCAGAAGGTGAAACCATAACGCGTCCATAACAACATACTAAGAAATCTACAACGAAGCACCAAGGCGCAAAGATAAAACTGCCAAATACAAAGGAGAATTAAAAATACATCCCCCCGAAAGAAAATCGGTATCAAAACTGAATGCCATACGGCTACTGCGAAAAAGAAAATATGCAGGGCTGAACCAAAGAAACAGAAAACAAAGAAACAAAGCCCCGCGCAACATCTACAGCATACAGTATCTACCGCAGGTGGTTTCTTTCCCACAAAGAGAGGGGCCTCCAGTTTAAAAATAAACTAGTCGGAGAGAGGGAGAGCATCACTTACCTTCACTTGCCTTTTAATGTCATCAACTGTTTTGTAATTCACGCCACAAGCACACACACATAAAAAAACCTACAAGTTTTTTTTTTAAAGCACCAGCTTTAGGCGAAGTCTGTGAGGTAGATTTAATTGAAATCAACAACGAAGGTTCATAACAGAACTGAGGATTGTTGTTTTTTTAAAAGACACCCCACCGAAAAAAAAAAAATTAAACATGAGCAAGAAAAGGAGATGGTTGCGGCGATAATGTCAATTGTGTCTCTGATCTTCTCAGAAGATATGCAACACTGCAGAATGCATGCAGATGCCCTTGCATCCGGACGCGCTCCCTCCCCAAATGTAGTTTTCGTATTATTATTTTTCGGTTATTGCTGAATCCCCAGTTGATCTTGGCTCAGAAATTGGAACGTTCAAACAGCTGATTGTGGCGTCACAAAGGAGCCCGCCCGCCGCCGGAATGGTAACCGCTCGCACCAGCCAATAAGAGACGGCCAACGGCTGAAAGGCGGGGTTTTTCGGGCCTCGGTGGGGGGAGTTCTGAGGCTCCACGTGAGTGTCGAAACCCGTGGTGGAAAGAAGGGCTGGGCTTGCGACGCGGTGGCAGAGGTAGGTCTCTAATGCAAAGGAGATCCGTGTGGTCGGTTGGTCCGAGGGATCTGCTGAGGCAGGCGGGGTGAAGAACCGAAAATAAGGGGGACAACCCTCTTTTGAGATCGCTTTAGAATCCGGTGAAATAAATAAGTTTTTCTGTATCTGCTCTTGAGGGCTTAGTGAGGATCTTAAAAAAGCTGCTCAGTTCGCGTTCAGATTTCCAAGGGATCACCTTGTCAAAAAAACAAAAACAGAGACCCGTGGAAGTGATATTTGTAATAACGTTCAGAAATCACGTTGTTACCTAATGTGTGTCTGCCACCATCCACGAATTCACAGCAGTTGTTGCACTTGTTTTGCATAAGAATTGTGTGGTTACATATCCTGCATTTCCTTCTCATTCTAGACATGCACACATTAGGGTTTTTTTTTTTCTCCACACCTATCTCAAATGAGATGGTGTTTTGTCCATTTTGAAGTAGGCCCTTATTGAAAAGGTTTAGGGTAAAGTTTGGTTTATTTTAGATCTTTCTCTTTTTACGTAAGAAGAATGGCATTCAGTTGAAACATAAATAAGTTTTACAGTTTTATTTTAATAACTCAATTTTTTAATTATGGTCACAGACCAGGATACAGTTTTAGTTTAAAAATGGCAACTGCTTTGAATTCAATAAAAGCAAAGGCATTTATACTAAGGTTGAAGGACACTATGCAAATGTGTACTGTGTGTACCTACAAAGTATGTGTGAGAAGCACTCTTGAGTGTGACTTCTCTTTCCAAAACCTTCAGATAAGCAGATACTTTTAAAAGATCCTGTAACATAACCTGGTGCTTTTGGCTATGCTGCTAGTTGGTGATGTTAAAATTTATACAATCTATTGGAGGGCACTAGATTGGATAAAGCTATTGTAACAATATTTAAAAAGGAAGCCAACGTTTTAGTTACAATAATGATTAATTCTGCCTTAATCTATATCTTTTGAACAAATCAGACAAGATACTAAGAAATAAAAATTATATAACCCTACATCAGAGGTGCTATTCAGCCAGTTCCGAGAGGTTCTGGAGAACCGGTAGCGATAATTCAGAGAACCGGCAAATACCACCTCTGATTGGCTGACCGCGGCAAATACCACCTCTGATTGGCGACCGCATAGCCGCGTCCACCAAACCACACCCACAGAACCGGTAGTAAAAAAAAATTGAGCCCCACCACTGCCCTACATTATAATCTTACATCATATCACTAGGATATAGAGATGCTACATTTGTTTAAAAACCTCTCTTGAGGCATTTTTAAGGTCATGTTTACATTTTTGCCTTCTTGCCTCCTTATCCAAAGGAGCTCAGAGCTGACCTTTGGCTGTCTGCACTTCTGTTGATTTCAAAACACAAAATAAGCAGAAAATGCCACAGGCTAGCCAGTACTCTGTCTTGCATCAGTGTGTGCCTTGAAAAGACGTTTTACTATTGATATCTTGACAGAATGACTGCAGGTTCCAAAGTAAAACAAAAAACAAAAAAATCCAAACCCAAACTCCACACAAAATGGAAATAGAAGAAATTGCTACCGGTAATATACTTGTCCCATCGTGCTTTCTGTTCAGGTTGCGTACTTTTGTTCAATTGATTGTAAAAATAATAGAAATGACCATTAGCAAGAAGGGAAGCAACAAAGCTGCCCAGAAACCTTTGCTGCATTTAACAGATCCTGTAAGCTAGGATAGTGAATAACAGTTCAGTACATGCCACTGCAGCAATTGGTAGAGGGGAGATACCTTCTAAATGTATAGAATCTGAAGTAATGAAGATGCTGCTTTGAATCTGGGAGGCAGAGAGAGGGAAGAATTCCCAGTGGTGAATTCCTGTTTACATGTCATCCACATAATACATCTCCAAACCCATGCTCAAAACTTTGTCTCAGTTTATCCTATATTTTAAAAAACAGGGGTTTTGTTTTTGTGTTACGAGATTCTTCAAAGATCAAACATTGCCAAATACATTTTCCTTTCTGTATGGTGATATTTCTGTTACATGAGCCATAAAATAACCACCTTCACTCTATGGTCCAACAGGTTTCACAGCTTTGCAAATCTTTGACTTTATTTGCACTGTGCAGTGGTAAACTGTAAATCTCTCTTAGTTCTCCCCATCACCTCCTCCCACAAAATGAGACATACATATTAATGATAATATGAACAAATCATGCCCAAATATTTGCTCATAAGCTGCTCCTTAAAGGGCTGGAGTGGTCCAGCAGACTTACTGTGACATGTTTAGATAAAATGGCTTCTATTTCACAAGTCCTTTAACCTTTGAGGGGGCCTAAGAGGCTCTTTATTGCTTTTGTTGTAGCAAATTAATCTAGCTGCCTGTGTCCAAATGCTAGCAATTTCCCTGTCTGGTGAAGTGGGTTTTTTATCATGAATGTGGTTTCAGTTGAGGAGCCATGAAGTAAAGGAAGAACTAAAAAAAAAACAGCTTGTTGGCTAAAATTATAGTATAAAAATTACTAAATGAATAAATTGCCGTGTTATAGAAACAAGTCTAAGAAACTTCCCACACTAGAATTAACCGCAGCAGGAAAATGCCCTTGGCAACAGTTTTGTTTTCTGTTATGTCCTCATAACATGGCCTTCATCTTACTCTCAGGCCATAAATGAGATGGCCTTAGCTTGTCCTTAGATGTACCAGATTAATAGTTTCCTCTTTCTTCCAGTGCTCTCCAAGGGCAGCCTCAAGGTTGGCCAGATCTGTTAGGCTTGGTCACCTTTATTTTGGAGGGAGGTCAGGTGACTGAAGTGATTTGAAGAAGCAGCAGATGGGTATTGACAATAGGAACAAATAATGTTATGCGGGCAGTGTTTAATGTCTACTTAAGAATGAGTGGATAGCACTTCAACTCAGCAGTGGAGAAAGACCAGTGAAAGGGAAAAGATTGCTACTGAACTTGACAATCCAGCTGTGTAACGCTGAACCTTCATTTTAGATTTGGGGTTTTTTTGTACTGTGTAGTGTAGGGTAAACTATATTTAGAACTCAAGCAGATGACCTATGGCCAATTGGGTCATATTTTCAGAGATATTTCCTTATTTAACAAAGAAGCAGAATAATAATGGATGAGCAAAAATCAGTTGGGGTGGGAGTCACTTTTGACTTCCTGCTGGCTTTCCCAATGACTTTGCTTGTGGGAAGCTGGCAGGGAGCATTGGATGTCAAGATCACCTGACTATGGCTGAGCCCAGTCACACTGCAATGGCCACAAGTTCACAAATACAATTGTTCTGAAGATACTTAAAATTTCAGTTTTAAGAGAGTAATGGGTCCTGGATTTCGGACCCATTATTTAAATTAGCCCATTTGAGGTACCTTACTTAGTTTGGATTAAAAAGAGATCAGAGCGTTTTAGAGTCATATAAATTAAACCATTTTGAACATTTACTGGCTTCCAGCTTTTTGATCCAATTGTTGTGAAATGAAAATTTCACTCTAGTTTTAACAGCCTAAGATAATGGATTCAAGAATTATAGAATTCACAATCTTGCATAGCAATGTCTATTATTAATTGTGACCTCCAGTCTGCTTTACATGGTGTTGGAATATGTGTTAAAGAAATATAGCTTATTCTGAAAAAAAATTTTTGAGTAAAACAATTAAGGAGACCTATTTCGATATTTGCTATATCCCATCATTAAAATCTCCATGTGAACTCATGAATGTCAGATGTTGCTATGCAATTGTATTATGCAGTATTATTTTCCTTTTCACTTTCGTAATCTTTTTAGAATGGGGTTTTTTGGTTTAGAAATATGTTACATTGCAATACCTTCCTGATGTTTATAGGTATTCCTTTTTTTCCTCCTATTTTTTTAAACAGTGAAGCAGGGGATGAAGTCAATGGTCTCAGCACTGAAGCAACCAAAAAGTTCAGAGATGGAAATTTCAGTATAATGGAAATCTCAATATAACTATGCAGGTGAAGAGGGATAACCTGTCAGTCAGATATCATACTGTCTTTGGTTGTTCTTTAGCCCTGGAAACTTGATGTTCACAAACTTGATGTGAAATCTCTTGGTAAGAACTGATGGTTCCATTTAGCCATCAGGGACCAATAATAGCATCTCATCAGGATCTGAGTTTCCCACCTGAGGTTTCTGTTGAGATGATTCTAGAGTGATTTCATCGCTTCATAAGACTTGTTTAAAACATTGCTTCTTGCCTACTCTGACTAGTATGGTGGGGCCAGCTTTTCCAATACAGAATGAGTTGGGCAGAAATAGAAACAAGAACAGGCAGATTATGGGGGAAAGGAGCATTGGGAAAGCAACAGGAATTTATATCTTCCAAAATCAGCACACTGATCTTTTTTTGAGTCATCATCAGTGATTGATATGACACTTTTCCATTTATTCAAGACTAACCTGAGCTATATATTGTGCTCCCAACCAATTTTATTTATGTGATTGGTTGTTCCTGGTATTCCCTTGGATGGCAGCTTCAAAATAAAGCAAATAAAAAGAAGTATTCAAAACGTTGTGAGTTACTGAAATATTATGAGATGTCAAAGTGCTAAAAACCAAACAATGTACATAATTTTAGGATAAATGTCCATTACGGGGGAAAAACCACATGAGATTTTGGATTCGTTTGGATTGAGATGGACAGCTATAGAAACTGAATGAATGAGTTAATAAATAAATGAAAGTAAAAGGTTTTGAAATTGTGAAAAATTGTGGAGATTTGACAGATTTACGAGATTTCACTTATTCTGGTTTTTTTTAAAGTTTGGGCAATGGTGAAAAAGTTATAATTCCTACTGAACTACATTCTGATATACCAGTTCAGAGTGTCCTGCAATGTAACTTTAACATTGTATGTTTTATAACATAAACCAGGAGACTTGAGTTCTAGTCTCACCTTAACCATGGAAGCTTGCTGGGTGACTTTCAGCTCACCTCACCTCACAGGGGTGTTGTTGTTGGCAAAAAAGGAGAAGAAAGGAGTGTTAGGTATGTTTGCTGCCTTGAGTTATTTATAAAAATAATAAATGCTGGATAAAAAATAAATACTGTAAAATAAATATTAAAAATAAAAATATTACCATTGCAAATAAGTTTGTTTCAGCAGTCAGGAGTTTTTTTTGTCCTCCATTTGTCAAAGAATTGGGCAACTTTTCTTTAAGACAATGAAAAGGATTTTCTTGGCATGCTAAGGATGCTGAATGAGCAGGTCTTAGTTAGGGTTACCATATATGAGTGGAAATAATATAAAGAACTCCTAAATGGCAGGAAAGAGTTTAAAAATGCTAACAGTCTGCTTCCATCCGGTGACATCTAATTTTTGCAGCCCATATTTAGTATCTCCAGCCTCAATGAACATTGCAAAGCACGAACTACATTTTTGCAGAAAATAAGAAGTTCTATGTCAGATTAAGAGACATCATAATCGAAAAGGCTTGAATATTGGTCACGCAAGCTAGGTGTGTATTGTTCTACAGGAAGGTTTGTAGTGCTTCCAGCCACTAGTAATCAAAAACAATGTGCAATTATTTTTTCTTCATTTATTTATTTATTATTTATTTATTTATTTGTCAAAAACATACATAGTCATATAAAAGTGGAAAAACATAGAACATGAACAAGAATTAT
>JANHJO010001800.1:41143-54503 GCA_032468235.1 Pseudoxyrhopus heterurus | reverse complement strand
AGAAAGAAAGAAAGAAAGAAAGAAAGAAAGAAAGAAAGAAAGAAAGAAAGAAAAAGAAAGAAAGAAAGAAAGAAAAAGAAAGAAAAAGAAAAAGAAAAAGAAAAAGAAAAAGAAAAAGAAAGAAAAGAAAGAAAGAAAAAAAAATTCTGTGGCTATAGTTCAGCGTTAAAATCTTCTGCACACAAATGAATTTCATATGCATGGAATTTTTCTCCCATCATTAATGACAACAACCACATGCTTGTGAAGGGCTGTGGGTCAGAGCTACCCTGGTTTGATACGCTATCAATCATTTTGTAGCCATCCACAACATACGTTCAAATCACTCTATTAATAGTGCATTGGCAAAAACAGTAGGCGCTGACATGCTGACACATATAACTGTCTTTTCTGGGAAATGGAAAAAAGACTCTTGTCTGGGTTATCCTGAATGAGAAAATTCATTATGATAAAATTTCCTTTTGTGCAGCAAATAATAGTAATAGCCCAATTAAGATTAACCTGCAAAAAAGAGGCAGGTAGTTTACTGAAATGAAGTTCACAACTGCAGTTCTTTTCATCAATATTATGTGTACATTCTATATGCAATAAAAGCACACACATAAAATGCATACGTACAAACACATTGCAAAGCAAGTGATTATTTTAAGAATCAAACTCTTATTTCAGTTTTCTTTGTTCTTTGTGGACCACAATTTTTATTCAGTTGTTTGAGATTGACCAACATTAGAAAGAGAGGTATTCTTTACATTGTTTTCCTTTATCATTTTAATTAAAAAAAAAACAAAGTGAAAAAACATACTGAAAGGAAAAAACAGTACAATATCAATAGCAAAGAAAGGGAATTTAAAAAAATGCAGGAAGAGGTTAATTGCAAACCAGTTACATATCTTTTGCAAGAAAACTGCTTTCCGTGTCCATGTCACTAGGTATTACTATCAATTTGAAGGCACTTTATTTTTTTTCATTATATGTTTCCTGATTCTTCTAACAACAGGTCCAACTTGCTTCACCTGCACAGCATAGTAACATGCTGTGTCATCTTTCACTGATTCTTTAGGATTGTGAGCCTTATTGTTTGGTACCAATACTTCTGAGTCATGCAAATGTGGTTGCAATGCTGTATTACCCTAAAGCAGGTGGGCAAGATTTTTGTCAGAGTAGCAGAGCTTAGTGCCACTCCTTGCTGTGTCTCCATTCTCTGCTAGCACATGACCTGCACAATCCATTTTGTTGAGCAATGTCACAAGTTCATGCAGCTGAGAAATACAAATACTGCAGTAGAAATACAGTAATTGATGTGACTGTCCTTATTCGTTAAAACATCAGTTTATTAAAATATTCATCTACAACAAAATGCTGCCAAAATAAAAGCAAGTGGAAGACGATCAATAAGTGTGGGTGGGAATGGGAGAGAATAATGTGTAGTGTACTTAGCAACAGAAATTTTGAGCTCAGTTGTGGTCATGTCAAGGACTACTTGTAATATGACATCAAACCATCCACTGTGACCAGTATGTGCAGGACTGGTTAACGGTGGTGTAAAATTGAGGTGTGTTGAGTTCACATGCAGACATCACATTTACTGGCTGACTTTCAACCATTTTCAGTGTAACTCATGTTGCGGTGTGAAAGGGAGAGAGGTAGGTAGGCTATAATATGAAGATAATACATAATAATAGTTTGAAGCTGATTTGTTAAATGAAGCCCATTTACATTTGGCAGGTGTTTAAATATGAGTTTTCTCATTGCTACGCCCCTCAAGAGAGAAATATTGGATCCATATAGTATTTTAATCTGAATGTCATCTGTTTGTTTTTCCTTAGTGTGTTTTATGAATATCACAAATATGATTGTGAACTGGGTTGACGATTTAAAGTAGAAGGAAATTTTTCATGACTGAGGTCCCCAATTAATATTTTGGCAGGCTGAGGCCCAGAGTAGATATATTTTATCAGGCCTAGAATATTTTTCACTAATTTCTGTAAATTTTATGTAGCAATTTTATCTGTCTTCCTCAAAATGGTGGACAGAGACTTGTAATTTTCAATATCTGAACCACTGAATTGTAGAGTAAGAGCTCCTGGTTCAGTCATGGCCCTCGAGCCACTAAGAAACAAGAGTGTCTTATTCAGGATTCTTAATCAGGAGCGGTGTGTGAAACTATTCCCAAGTTTGTTTTTTCTAATTCCAGTTCCCCCCTGCCAATGAAACCCATGGATGGTTTCCAATTCTTCATAGACTGCAGCAGAAACTAATCAAAACTGCTTGAGCAAATATTTAAAATTATAAAAAGAACTCAACTAGAGCTGCAGAGCAGTAAAGGAAACAAAGCAGAAAAGTGTATCCTGGTTGTGAAAACTGAGTGATTGTGTGTGCGTATGTTTGTGTTTCTTGGTATTTGGATAGTCACCTAGTTATGATAGCCAGATTATCATGTTTGATTACTTGGGGCTTTTGTTTTCATCTGTAATCAAACCATAAATCAATTACTATAACCACACATTAATTGGTTAATTACATGATCAATTGTCAATGCCTTGTGTTGTAGTATTTCTCCGTTGAATCCTTACTGCTGATCAGTAAAGGAACTCGGTATTGTGCACACACTATCCCACCTTAAATGAGGATGGGAAAGAGAAGTGCAACATCAGGGGACTAAATAAAGTGACAACATTACAGAGAGCTGCTCTTCTAAAGAGGCATTTTGAGATTGTAATGGTATGGGGAATGACCTTGGGAACCAGAAGAGCCTTAAACTAGACAACTGTCATACAGAAAGAATCCACAGAGACAAAGAGGACATGGGAAGCATTTCAGAAGAGACTCTCACTAGTTTTCCAGAGAGTAAAAGGAAAGGAGGGAAGGAATACCTTCAGACTTGCCAAGAGTCTGTTAATGTAATCTTTCAATAAAGGTAGAGCTTATATTCATTATTGTACATCTTGTCTGGACTACCTCGAAGGGCTAACATCAATCTTGCAAGTCTGAAAGTATTCCTTAGCATCTTGGTGAGTGGCAATAGTGGCCAGTCTTCTGGGATTGAAAGCTAAGCAGGGTTTGGTGGATATTTGGGTGAGATGTTACCAGGAATCCCAGGGCTGTAGAAGAAGTAGAAAACCTCTCAGAATAAGGCAATAGCAAACAATGTCCATGCTGTTGCATGCATACAATCTTCAGTGGTCAAGCTTGGTTTGAGAGCAATAGTACTTTTTCCTTTATTGTATAATATTGCAAAATAAAGAGTAGGATCTTTCAGTTATGACACCAAGCTGTGGCATGAAAATGTAGACAGAAAAATGCCTCCTATCCAATATTGCAGTTCCCAGTCATGAAATACTCACATTGCACATGGATTCTTTCTGACTTCCTCCAAAGAACAGATTTTACACCAAAGGTGCCATTTATGCTTTTTACCAGTAGAAAAGTTGCTTTTATTAGACATTTCCTCATTTCTTATGGCTCCAGTGTTGCACTGAAATTCCAAAGTTTACTCATTTATTTTTTTAAGCATGCCTTTTAAGTTGTACAAAGCAGCAGGACACATGAATACTTTTCTTGATACTGCCAAACAGCACTGAACAGGAAGAAGCTGTCATCTATTTTTGCTTGTTGATGTCCTTGGGTCACTTACTGGCTAGACAAATATGCTTGTGTAATCCCATGGTGTGGTGGGGGAGCAGAGAGGTTGCAAATCATTTCAGTAATACTGGAAACCCGGTTGGCTACACATACATGCCTCGGTTCATGTTGCTTTGAACTCTTTTGAGGGGACACTAAAGTTAACACTAAGATCTCTGCATTGATTGCAATGACTACCCGAAAGATGATGAACATAAATCCCTGGCATAAGAATACTGACAAACCCAGCCAAATTTTACAAATTTGTGAAATCTCTAGTGAGATTACAGTGATATTAACAATAATCTCTGTCCTGTAACAACTAACTAATACAATAGGTACTTTCACAGCGTTTGGATGCTATAGGGGCTGGGATGAGGCAAACATGCTCATACTAGCAAAATTAAATGGCTCTGAACTTTGGAGGCTTGCTAGATCTGGGAACTAACCTTCTTTGGTATTGAATGGTGTGGCACTTCCCTAGAAACAATTGATGCACAACTAGATGTACAACTTGGCTCCTGATTAGGAAGGCCTTTTTACAAACCCATTTCATCTGTCAGTTGCACTCATTCCTAGACTGAAAGTCCCTACTCATTGTCAATCATGTTTTGCCTCATCTCAAATTTTGGATTATTGCAAAGTGATTTATATTGGGCTGCCCTTTAATACCACTGATAATTTATAGCTGGTCTAGAATGCAATAGCACAGGAAGTTAGTGACTATAAAGCCCCATGACATAGGCCAGGTCTTATTTATTAAGTTTATGTACTATTCAGAGTCATTAGGAGTCAGATGCATTATCATCATCAAAACTATTTGTCTCCAGTCATCTCTGTTCATCTCACAAAGTTTAATGATGAGCATGGGCCCTATTAAATAATGCCATCTAATACTACTCAAGAATGTGCCTTTGCTATTGTGGTGCCTGTTCTATAGAACACTGAATATCTGAGTCTTCCTCCAAATATTGGACCGGATTGAAGGGTGAGACTGTCCTATTATTCTATTGGCATCTGTATTGAATTTCTCCTGGTGCATTGGAGTGTTTTAATTGCTTTTAGATTTTTTAAAATTATTATTGGTTATTCTTTTGGTTGTGAGCATTGAAAAATATGTCAAGTGGACTGTCATAATTAATCAGTCTCCATACTCCATCTAGTCTGCCTATCAAAAGTATAGGCAGTCTTGACTTCCAGAAACCACAATATGTGCTTGTAATCTCATCAAAGAATTTATGAGAGTGAATGACAAAAAGATCACCTATAAACTTTGATATGTGGCAGGAAAAGTGAAAGGAAGACTTATAACTAAGCTTTCCTCATGTGTAAAAAATTTTTGAACCATTTCCCATACTAATCAGGGCTTATCAATTAATTATATACCTGGAGACTGTCTGATTTGGGAAAACCAATGTAACTCTCTTTTCTCACAAAAGTCCAAAGACTTTCAAGATCCCTTCTCTATAGAGATTTCATTGTAAATTTTAGGAATTCTCCCAAAGTCATAATCTGGTCTTGATAACAAAAAGTCTGTTCCTGTTTTTATCTGTTTAAAAGTTCTTCCCAAGCAGTTCTTTGTTCCAGATAGCAGTATCTGTGAAGGTCAAAGTTAATTTCTAAAGCATGGCCTATAAATAGTTCACCTGTAAACACTGCTTAAGGCTAGCTAAATTAGGTTTAACTGTGGGTTAACTGACCTTCAATTGGTAGGTACCTCTTTCATATCAACTCAGCTTACTCGCTCATGTAACTCAGTGTTAATTGACTGGTGTTGACTCTTCAGGGTCTCAAACAGAAATATTTTCCATCTAACTGCAAAATAATTTTAACTAAGAAACAGGATTAAATTTAGGGAGTTTTCATATGTGCTCCACTACTAAGGTGTATTTTTGCTTACCCTTAGTGGAAAGTAGTGGCAGGAAAATCTGAAAACTTAAAATGCTAAATTTTGAACTGGCCTTGGGAAGCTCAACTTGTTTCATCTTAAGTGAAATTAAAATAAAATTAAGTGAACCAAATATCAAATATTAGGATTGTTTCTCATGTAGTTAATATTTAAGTGATGTAAATTGTTTATAATTTTTGATGAACTCTGCAGCCTTTGGATTGGGAATCCCTATTGTACGGACCCACTGGGAGGTGAGGGGAGAGATCCTATTATGATCCTAGCATTAATGGAATCTGAATCAGAAAATTAATCCTAGAATAATCTTAGTCTGGCATGCATATCTTTGATAATACATGGATGATTGAATATTGATTGACATGACTGAAAATCACCAAACTCCCCAATGAATTACATTTAAAGTCTTCCATCTCTGATTCTGTGTCTCAGACTGAAGCCACCATACTCTCCATCAGTGGTCCAGAAAACCATGACAACAAAATGTGGCATTCTTTCATTTGGAGTTGCCTACATTTGACTAGGAGTTACATGTTCATCTAGTTTTAGACTGAGGTCTATTCTTGGTTACACAACAGTACAAAAAAAAGCAAAAATAAAATGTGATTAAAATTTAAAACTAGATTGAAAATGTGATTAATTTATGAGTTACTCCTGACATATTAAACACATTTCTCTTTGGGTTACTGTAATTACTGTGGTATTTACGGTAAGTTTTTGAGGAGCTTTGGGGTTCACTTTCAATAGTGCAGAAGGGAAACTACAGTTTTGGTTTTTAAACTTAAAGAATTGTTTTTGGCTGATTCCACACACATGAACTTCACCTGCTGTCTCATGAATGCATTCCCAGCTGGATTGCACACATAGAGGGATTGAATTTCCTTTCAGCCAGTGCTTGCGTGCTGTCTTTCATTTAACTCAGCTGTTTGCCTCACTGATCCAAAATGCCAGTTGGTATGTCCATGGCCCTGCTTTGGAAAATTAATCACCCCGAGAAAGGAGGACCAGATGGTTAAATTTAGTGACAGTCTGAGTTATTTAAGGACCAGGGAGAAAAGAAAGAAGGAAAGAAGGAAAAAGGAAAGAAAGAAAGAAAGAGAGAGAGAGAGAGAGAGAGAGAGAAAGAAAGAAAGAAAAGAAAGAAAGAAAAAGAAAATTTCAGAGTGTTTATTGTATAACTATCAGGAATTCTGCATTTCCACAGTGCTTTCTTTAATGTGATTTCAAAAATGACCAACATAAGATTATGGCTGCTGTCTCCTGAGGTTCAAAGTGGTTCTCATACAGTCAGAAGGTGGAGGTTGGCAGATTTTGTAGGAAACAGTCAAAGAGTTTGGTGAGAGTAACATGGGTAAAGCTTCTATTTATTCTCAGTATCCTCAGTAAAACTACACACCCGCTTGTAAAAATAAGGCAGGAGGAAGAAGGGTGTGTTCTTTAGCAGCTAGGGAAAGTCTGGTCTGCTTTGATATGAAAGGCTCTACATCTCAAAATAGAAGCAGGAGAGGAATGGGAACAAAATCATCAGCTCAGTGAATTTGATAATGGCCATAAGTGTCTGAACATGATCCTTTTTTCGTCTATGTCCTTGGCATTAAATTCACAACATGTGTCATTTTATTTTGGAATCAGTATTTTGGATTTAGTGTACAAGTGTTTGCCACTTTTTGGAATTAATTGGAAAGTCACATGACATTTCAAGGTGAAAATTTCTGTAAGGCTATTCCCTGAAGAGCATTATCTCTTTTTCCCCGTCTTCATAACAGTAAACAATCTTCAGAGTTCAGTCAAAGGATGTAACCTATTATTATCTAATTTACTGAGCAGTATTAGTTTTGCAATTGGCCATAAGTTGGCTCCCAGGGCCCCTAGGCAAACCTCTCAAATGGGCCCCAGAATGGGTTAAGTTTATTTGGCTGCTGAGCTGGGCTGCAGCAATTGAAGATGGGTGGGAGAAGGGGTCCTTTGGCCACTTCTTTCCGCCTCCTGCTGCTGCATCAGCTGCCGCCACCACAGGCTCAGAAGAAGAACATCAAGAGCCAGGAAAGCCATGGGACTTTATGGAGCTTCTCCTGCACTACCTGAACCCCTCAGCCCATCTCCATTCAATTCAACTGATCAGAGAAAGATGAGGAGGTTGCCATCTTGGGTGCTGCTGCTCTTGTTACTGCTGTTAGCTAAGGCAAGAGTTGACATCAATGGCAGTGGAAAAGATGATAGTGAACAGCAATGGATGTTCCCTCCCTTCCTACTGCTCCTTTTATTGGGACTTTATGCATGCAAATTTGTTGAAAGTTGAGACAAGAGGGAGCATGGGACTTCCTGTTCCTGCAGCTCACAAGGCAGCTGCCTCTCCTTCCTTCACTGTTTGTATGTCCCTTCTTGCAGAGCAATCTTATTGCAGTCTAGGCTAAAGTAGCCTGGTTTAGTTAAGAAAGCTTACTCTCAAGAAAATTAGCATAGGATTACAGTTGTAAAAATTAGAACATATCATTTAGCAAGCACACAAGTGATGCATCGATTCAGCTTTAGCACATGTTATCATGACAGCAAATGAATAATAATATAAGATTAAAATACTGTGGGATTTCTGAATACAACTGATAATGTTGTGGCATATAATAATACACCAGATTTAACGGTGGTTGAAAAGAAAGTGTGGATAATTGATATGGCAATACCAGGAGACGGCAGAATAGAAGATGAAGAAATGGAGACCATCACAAAGTATTAAGATTTGAAAAATGAAGTTAAAAGATGAAGGCATAAACCAGCATGGTGATTCCAGTCAATTAGAAAAGGCCACACTGTTTGGATCTGCACATATACTCCACCAATATATTACAATATCCTAGGTTTTGGGGAAGAACATGATGCATATGAAGACCAATACCAGCTAAGGAATTGGCAGCTATGATTTCACATTGTTGCATATAATAATAATTTATTAGATTGTATGATTGCTAATTCCCAGCAATAATTAAAGTATATGATATGTAATTTTGTTCTTTTCAAATATTTCTGTCATCTTTGTTATCCAAAAGCCTTCGAATTAATAAAGGTGGCATTAGCTTATTTAAAAAAATTAGACAAACTAGCTCCAAAGGCTTAGACTTACTTGAAGCTCAACATAATTACTATATCCTATGAAACATGTAAAATATCAAGTAAAATGTAAATGTGTTACAGTATTTTTGTATCTCTCATTTTTCCCAATAGTTATTTAATTCAAACATATTTCACCAAGTTCACCTGTCACACCCCTAGAAGTATTTGCAGGAAAGGTGTTTCCCATTTGGTGTTTCCCATTGTTATAATGAAGTCATAAAAGAGGGATGGGTAATGTTTTGGAAATTTTGTATTTGATTTTTACTCTGGTACATTCCGTCATTTGTGTTGTTGCTGCTATAAGTTAGGAAAAAGCCTCTCATTTCTCCTTATTTTACTCATGGCCATCTTAGTCTCTCCATTTCTCCTCCTTCCACTTCCTTTAAATTTCCCTCCTGACTTTTCCATTGTTATTCCAATACATCCTCTCTGTTACTAGCTTTTCCCTCATCACTGAAGACATTAAATGTCTTCCATGGAGCTCAACTGGTACTTTTACCTGATTTGAGGGATGCATGACTTCAATTTCTTCCTGTTTTACATTCATAAGCCTTTGGTTAAGTGCCTGTAATTCAATAAATATTGTTACTGAATATGTCCAGTTCTGTCCTTAATTGCTACAATTAGTTCAATCTCCTGACCATTGAAGTATATGAGGGTGCCAATGTTTCTATTATTTCCTGTCCTTTGTATTGTCCTGTTGACCTTAAGGCTTATCTATGTACAAGAAATTTGATACAAGCTTGTATCAAAATCCGGTAAGAGAGGGGGTATAGCAAGGCAAGAGATTAACCTAAATTGTGATATAATTAGAACATAGAACATAGAATAATAGAGTTGGAAGGAAGCTTGTAGGTCTTCCCCAGTTCTGGAATTAAAAAAACAAAAAACAAAAGTGCCATTGCCTTGGCACTACCCACCAAGTTCCCTAATTTTAATTTTTGAAGCACTGCTTTCCTGTAAATTCTGTAAATAAATACTGGACAATAATTCAAATAATGTAAAACAACAGCCTTATCTCCCCTCCTCCACCCAAGAATGCCTCCATGTGGACTCAGAGTTTCAGCTGGAAGTATCTCTTCCTGCCTGAAAGAAAGGCAAACTGAATTTATACTGCAAAGGGTTAACATATTGGTGACTTTTTCAGGTCATAACAAAGAGGTCTCTATTGAACCTTTATGTTGAAAATCTATTTAGTAGATTGAAATTTTTGTAAAAAACAGGAAGCATCAAGGCTTCAGTGCAAGCAAAGGGACCCTTAACATTTTTGTGTTGTTTTCTTGGCAATAGCACAGAGTTGCTGGCCATTCCTTTCTTCTGGGATTCATTATCTGATTTATAAACTGCCTTGTTCCAGAGGCTCTATGTAGTATAAAGTAATCAAAGTGGAACATAAAATAATACAGTGAAAACAAGTTATTTACTTTCTAGTCTAAGGATTTCACAGTGGTCTCCAGAATTGTCCATGGGGTATGGTTAAAAAAAGCTGAGTTGGCAGCTGAAGAGGTGCAATTGAAGCTTCACCTATTTTTATGCATGTTGGACATTGACATCTTAAGTATTAACCAGGTCTCCTTCTGCATAGTTCTTTCTAGATTATCTAAGATTGCCCAGACTTTTCTCCTGCTTAGATGCCTCACTTTTATTAGCGCTTAATCACTGATCATTTCAGACAATTAATAATGCATGGAAGAGATGAAGTTTTTCAAAAGTGACACACAGACCTTGAATATTGCATGATCCAATCTCACCATAACCGCATAATCCCACAACTGCATAATACAATGGAAGTATTCCCAGTTGTTTTAGCAAGTAGTTAGGTAGCAACCTCATTAATTTGCATTTCCCTATTAGCTCTCATTGTCTATATGGAACACCGATAAAAACTATCCTATTAGGTTGCCCACAGTTTTCTGTCAGAATTTCAAATGTAGATATTAGTCTAAAAAAGTTGTGTGTTCCTGACCTGGGCCTTCATCCTTTTGCTGTGAAGAGGCAATCTTATTAAACATCCCTTTCAAATGACTTTCCAACTGTAGCCAGAAAAATCTAGTAAATTAAAACATCTGATTTCACAAACTGCTTTTGTTAATGAAATGTTAAACATAGAATATACAGTCCAGTGACATGGATTCTTGTAGCTGACTCAGAAACCTCTGCATTAAATAGGTCATGCAAGACCAAGTCGAACAAAAAAGTATTCACAAAATACTCATTTCTTCTAGTCTTTGACTAATTCTAATGCCTGCTGAAGATCAGGAGTTGTCCAAGGCTAATGCTAGGGCAAACTGAACAACAAAGGAGCAGAAGATGGGGGTAGCCGTTGGGTATCCAATCTTTGGAAAAAACATGCTTGCTGCCATGACAACTCATGTTGTTTTGTTTTGCTTAACAAAAATGTGTCTGTCTCTTTTTTAAGCTTCTGGAGTTTCAAATAAAAGACGATTTTTTAAAATTCCCGATTAGAATTTCCTCACACATTCCATTCTGTTGCAAGAAAATTATTTCTATACAACTAGTCTGTCCGTTAGGGCAGAGACATGGATGGAAAGTCATGTGGGTGCCAGCTGAAGGACATCGACAGTTACAATTGTTTCCCTATACCACTATTACTGGTACTACTACTATTACGTACTACTACTATATATTACTACTACTACTACTCTATATGTTTACCATCAACATATAGTTTCTGGATAAGCCACAAAAGCAAAGAAAAATATAACATTGAAATGTATAATTATGTATAGAATAAAATATATATCTCTGTGTGTGCACCTTCAATCTTGACTCCTGGATATTGCCTGAACAAATTTATGTAGTTTTTTCAGCAAGACTTTTTGCAGTTTGCCATTGCCACCTTCTTCCTAGGGCTGAGAGGCTAGCCCAAAGATATCCAGGCATAACTGGAACTCACGATCTCCTTTTTCCTAACTCAGTGCTTTTAACCATTACTCCAAACTGGCTGCCTAAAATATATAAATTATATTTAATTTATAATTAAAGTTATTTTAAAAGAGTAATTTTCTCTCTGGTGGAGCAGGGACCATAAACACTTCAAACTGATGTTCAGGATCATGTGTGGTCACGTGCAAAATATCAGCTATAGAAATACATAGTGCCTACTTTGCCATCTCTATATGTAACGAAATAATTGTGCAAGCATTTCTCATTCTTAGTTGTACGGCTATTCCACATCTGAAGAAACGTTGCATGATTCATTAAATAATGTATTATGTTAGTGCAAATTTTCATGTGACTCTCATTTGTTTTGAGAGTATAATAATACACAATACTCTTCAGTTGAGAGAAATGGAAAATATGGAACATATACCATCTTTTTTAATGCATACCATTTTTGCAGAGCATGCGAATAGGATGCCATGCAATTCTATCCTCTAATTTAAAAAAAAATTCTTATACCAGACAAGTCAAACAGGCATTTAGTTTAGTTTGTTATTTTTATGGCTCAGTATTGAATGAAAAAGTGCCCAAGAAGTGGTATCTACCATCAACTATAGCTTCAGTGCCCCAAAACCTTGCTATCACTTCAGTAATAGTTCCTTGACCCCCAGAATTACCATGGCAAAATAGTAAAGCAATTGCAACCAACTGTTTTGGCATTTCCATCACCATCACAATCCTTTGAGAAAAGTAATTCCAGAAGATGACAACTTAGAGTACCTCTTGAGTGACTTGGGGACACAGTGAGGGAAGCATAAGCAAATTTGGAGTTGGTCAATATTGGGTAGGAGACTATCAGAACATCCCAGATTCTGGGCTAAACTGAGAAGTTGGGAAAATATCCCGGAGGAGGCAATAGCAAAACCCTCTCTTATTGTTGTCAAGAAATCTTCATGGAATTGTTCATGAAACCATCAGCTTAATTTAACAGAATTGGAAGGGACCTTGTAGGCCTTCTTGTCCAACTCCCTGCTCATGCAGGAAATCCTATACTAGGGTTCCCCAACCTTTCCAGCTTTGCGGACCGGCGTGGGTGGGGGGAAGAAGAGGGAATGGTTCTGCGCAAGTGGTGGCCAAGCATGCAGCTCCATTTGCACGAGCGGTGGGCACACATGTCTGTTCCCCGCACAAATGGAGCTATGTGCGCAAGTGGGGCTGTGCACATGCGCGTGCTCACCTGCCATTTTTGCAGCCTGCTTCCGAACAGGCCAAGGCCCAGCAGTGGGCCGTGGCCCAGGGGGTTGGGGACCCCTGCCCTATACCATTTCAGATAACTAGTTGTCCAATCTCTTCTTAAAAACCTCCAGTGTTTGAGCACCCACAACTTCTAGAGGCAGATTGTTCCACTGATTAATTGTTCTAAATGTCAGGAAATTTCTCCTTACTTCTAGGTTGCCTAAGGTCTTTCCACTTAGTGTTAAAAAAAAGTACTATTACCCACCATGGCATTGCCTTATAGTTGCTTAATATGTGTTCATAACTGCTACCACAGAATTGATGGGGTCTTCAGAATGGTTTTTTCTAGACACCCTCCCCCATTCTTTAACTTACTATTTGCGCTGCTGCTTAACACTGGATATATATTATAAATGTGTTTTCTTATCAGAAAGATCCAATTGTATTAAGCACCAACTGACAATTGAGGAAAGACTGGAGGAATAAAAATTCTCCAGGAAATACGTACAAAAAAGTGTTAACCTAGAACAGGGGTCTTCAAACTTGACAGCTTTAAGACTTGTGGACTTTAACTCCCAGAATTCC
>JANHJO010001799.1:184062-214941 GCA_032468235.1 Pseudoxyrhopus heterurus | reverse complement strand
AGCTAAATTTAACTCCCGAACCGGTAGCTAAATTTAGCTAAATCGGCTCATTTTCGGGTCGAGATTGATGCAGATTCAGCACGCGCTGTGCGCGCATCAATTTGGGCCCCAAAACGGGCCGATTTAGCTACCGGTTCAGGCAAACCGGTAGCTAAATTTAGCTAAATCAGCTCGTTTTCGGGTCAAGATTAATGTGGACGCAGCTGCGCACGCATCAATTTAGCCCCGAAAATTAGTTGACTTGAGTATAAGCTGAGGGTGGTTTTTTCAACATTTTTTTAGTGCTGAAAAACTCGGCTTATACTCGAGTATATACGGTAGCATAAATCTAAAAAAAAATCCAATCCCCAAATTCTTTCTCTCTATACTGAGAAAAATAAAATCCCACCCTAACTAATATTTGTGATATAGATAGACCTGCTTACTTTTTGGCATCCCTTCATCCCTCCCCTCCAGAGGTGACAAAAAGGTGGGTCACCTCTAGGGAGCAGGCCCCCTCGTACCTCTTCCGCCTCTCTTTGAGTTTCCCCCCTAGTGCCTGATTAAAAATGATAGCACAACGATTCCAGGCTTCCTTAAAACCACTCCACATTCCAAAAAGTAATCTGATCAACTGTTTCTGTGGCAGAACTGCTTGATTTGCAAACCTCAGTCTTGTTATTCAAATGGCATTAGAATTGCTAGCAACACTTAGATAGTGCACATAGATTTGCAATAAGTTTCAATTTCTGAGGGTGGATTTTTAAAAACTTTCTCAACTGCATACTAAATAGGCTAGAGTGCTGATACATCTCTCTCTTTTTTCTTTTTGCTTGGCAAGCATTTCTCTTCTGAGAGGAAGATGTAGGTGGCTCAGCAGGAAAAGAAGAAAAGTGGAAAAATGAGGTTAAATGGTTTGGCTACTTGTGCTGCCCCAATAGTCAAATCATCCCTGAACACGTTTGACCTCTCGTGTTTCATATGATTTTACAGTTACAGTACATTTACGAGAAAAACAACCTCACACCTATCGCTGTCTTAACCATAAAGGAAGCCCCATTATTCCTTTTTAAAAAGTTGCTTACATACCCCAGTCCGCTTCTTAGAAGTTAATATGAAATAAAATCAATGCAACAGAGCTATTTAGAGTTGAATTGTTTACTTTTTAACTTTTCCACAAGTTGAAGGCCTAAACTGACAAGGGAAATAATATTCCATATAATCAGGTTGCTGTTTGTTTAAAAATATAGAATTCCCATTTGTCATAGGAAGAAGCCAGACAAATTATTACAATTGGTTTGGTTTACCATATATCCTGCTTTTTCTCCATGAGCTTAAGGCATTTTACAATGTTTTTTCTGTTTAATTTTACTCCACAACAATCTTGTGAGTAGATCAGATTGAGATAGTAACTGAATTGAATTTATCCAGTTTTTCTCCAGGACTGAATTTCCATGGATAACTTGAAACTGAATTTCCTTTCCATATCCCAACACTTAAATCATATTTCAAACTATCGCTAGACAAATTGCATTTACAACAGAAGATCTGATTTTTGTGGGGGGCGGGACTTTGGAATATCTAGCAACATGTATCAATTTTTCTGGGGAAAAAGATGTTCAGGAGATGGGTGGAACCATTTGGGTTAGGGATGGAAGAAGCAGAGACACTAAAAGAAGGAGCTGAAATCACCCAAAATTTCCTCTCTGCCTATTCTACTGCTGAAAATGTCAGCAGGTCTGTATTTCCATGGGTGTGGAGATACACCAATTGGATTAAACACAGTGGCTTTCTCATCACAACACAATCTCCAAAAGCAAGATGCTAACACATATTTAAAAAAATAATCAGTTCCTTTTTCTATGATCTAATGATCTAAATGTTTTGACAGTCTCAACCCATCTGCATAGCCATAGAACAACACATCAGATGGAAAATCAGTAGATGCAATTGTGAATATCAGCCATATTTACTTTTCACTGAAGTCTTATTTATTTTTTTCATAACTGGAGTCAAGGGAGCATTAGTGTGTACAGATTCCTTCTTGTTGTAAATAAAAACATGACTCTGAAAGTATGGCAGGGAAATAAGACCTATGCAATGTGATTCATGGGGGTTTCGATTCTTTTGACATCTGACAGAGTTGCTTCAGGGCTGATTATTCAAACTCTCAATTTTACACTTGTGCATTCTCCTCAATGTCAAGTCCCTCCCTAACACAGGGGCCAATTGAGAAGGCGGATTGAGATCAATAAGGTCTCCCTGCTCTGGAAATCCATGTAGCAGTATAACATCTCTTAATGAATCAAAGTGTAATATGGTTACAAAAAATGCAAATGCAATTTTAAGTCCATCAAGAGTAAAAATAGTTTCCAAATTTTGGAAGACAATAGTTCTTTTTTATTATGGATTGGTTAAGATGTTGTTATTAATAGTGAATTCAGTTTTGGACACTACACTTTAAGAAGGCTTTAGACAAGCTGAGAAAGGTGCGGAGATGGACAATGAAAATATATTGATTTATTATTTAATTTATATCCTGCCTTTATTTTGTATAATTCAAGATAGTGAACATGCAATCTTTATAATCAGGAGTAAAAGCAATTCAATTAATTACCTAAAGTAGTGAGCTCTCCTCAACAGAATGCATTCAGATCAAGGCTAATAACCATCTCTCCCTGGATGCTTCAGTCTGAATTACTGCACTGCAAATTCTAGGACCTAAATGGCTCTTTCCAACTGATGATTCTTTGATTTTGGCTCATTCTAGTATAATAATATCAGAATTGCTGATCTCAGCACAGCTGACAAATAAATATTAGATCCAATTCTATTCAGCAGTCACAAATGTTAATCTGTAGTACATGAACGATAAATTCTGAATGAGATGAATGATACAATTGCATTTCTATTTCTTCATAAATTTAAGAAATATATTCATTCTAAATGTGCATATCTGAGTCTCAGGAAATATGTTTCTTTTCTATTCTCTTTAATCATTTCAATTGTCTTTCTATAAAGCTCATGGGTGATTAAGCTAGGTTTTAGTTTATTAATTATGAAAAGATCTTAATTAATTATGAGAATCACCTTTTGTCAGTGCTTCTATTACAGAACTGACTGATACTCTTCTTCAGCTGAAGTCACTTCAACCTCCTTGTATTTGCTGTTTCCATGATGAAGTGATTGAAGACATAAACAGGGAAACATCAGAAGCATTCATGCAATTGAATCAAGCTTGCTCTTTCATATCAGACAGTGACTTTTACTAGTGCATTTCATAGCTTGATATGTGACAAATTTCGCACTTCAATCAATGGGTAAGTTGATATTATTTATTGAGCATTTGCTTGACAAAGCATTCAACTAATATTCCTATCACCTTGGCAGATTGTTCTTCCTCTTACATCGCTCTACCTTTTGAATTACAGATGAAGTCAAATGAGATATCAATATAATTGCCACACTTTAAAGGACCTTAGAAGACTCCACAGGCAAGTTGAGAGATCTGAACATGCCTTCTTTTAATTCCTTTGGATGCTCATTCTCATTTGCTTACATAAGATGTAAACTTAGTCTTACTACTCCCATTCATGCCGAAGTCTTTCATATTTTGATGTGGTTACATGCTCCAAAATGTAAACTTGCAGCGTACAGAAACAAGCAATTACTAAAACTGGGCCAGTCTCGGCACAATGATTCCTTTGTAGAAACCTCATTTAAAATATGCTAAAAAGCCTAGCTGAAGATTGCTCCCATTCAGCTCCATAGTTTTCTGTTGAAGTGCTTTTCAACCCTTGAGCCTTGGGGCAGCAATCTTTCTGGGGCAGCAATCAGGTGTAAGCTACGATGAAAGCAGGGTGCTGTTCTCTTGGGTAGTTGCATGGATGGTACATTTCCTGATATCCAAATCAAGAGGCATATTTGGATGGAATCATGGTATGAATTAATATTAAAAGACAAAACAGTACTGATTAGAAATTGAGTCTATGGTGGTTATAGTATGTCATCGTAACTAAAAGATTGCATTGTGTATTTTGCCCAAATGTGTGTGTGTGCTTGGAAGTCTTTATTTTCCACCTCTGGCTTTATCAAGGCTGGTACAAACTCTCTTCCACAGAGTTGAGCTGACCGTAAAGAAAGTGTGATTCCTTTATCTTGGTTACTGTCCTCTTGAATCTTCCTTTCTGAGTCTTGCTAAGGTCTCTCGGTCTCGGTCTGTGTGTGTGTCTCTGTGTGTGTGTGAAGTACAGACAGCGGTTTTTGTTATGCATTCTAGATGATACTAAGTTAAGAACTTCACTCAGCTGTGCACTTTATAAGTCTTTCCTCATTCCCTCTATCCTTTCTTCCTTATATTACCATTTAGACACAACCATTGTATCCTTTTTATTGCGTTAGGATTATAAAAAATAAATATGGTTTAGACCAAATTGAAGAAAGAGGCAGAAGGGCTAATTCCAGTTTCATAAGGCCAAGCCTTCAGAATAAATGCATACAAATTCAGAATTGTAAAGATAGCAGCAGATAGCAAATGTTGCCTCTGCAAAGAAGCTGAAGAAACAATAGACCACCTAGTTAGTTGCTGCAAGAAGATTGCACAGACTGATTACAAACAATGGAATGAGAAAGTAGCAACAATGGTGCGTTGGAATATCTGCAAGAATTGTCACTTGCCTGCAAGCAAGAACTGGTGGGACCACAAAATAGACAAATTAAAGAAAATGAAGAAGCTAAAGTACTCTGGGACTTTAGAATCCAGACAAGTACCTACCATACAATACCCAAGACAAAACAGTTGTTGATGAAATAGTGGATATTGCAATATCTGGAAACAGCAGAATAGAAGAGAAAGAATAGATCTCAAATTTTAAAGAACTGTAAATAGGAGTAGAAGAGTTATAGGAAGAAAAGAGAAAGATAGTACAAATAGTAATAGGTATCTTCAATTCAATTCCAAAGTACCATATCCGGAGCAACACTTGAATAACACTGACATTGACAGAATTACCATCGATCAATTGCAAAAGGCAGCTTTACTTGGAACAGCTTACATCCTTCAAGTGATACCTTTAACATTATTAAGCAACACCATTTGTATGAACCAGGTCCTTGGGAATGACTTGATTGTTAGTCAAAAATGCCAAATCCAGTCTAAACAGCTGACTGTATGATCAATAATAATAATTAAAAAAACACACAGAATGTATATATTAGGTAGAAGACTGTGTCCTACTTATTTGAAAACGTTTCTCAGTTCTACAGAAATGCAGTTAGTGAGTTTGCAAATTATAATCAATCGATTGATTGATTATTAACATCATTATCATCACCATCATTATATTATGAAACATATAATAGAATATGTTTTATGGAGAACTTCCTTAATATCTGAATATAACAGAGTCTCACCAAGTTACTGAAAAGCAAAACTACAGAAAGACAGATTGATGGCTCTGTATCTTACAAATGAGATCTAGGACAGGCAGGGTGAGTTTTGCAGTATTTTGTATATAAACTCCATTTTAGGCTTGCCTATGATGTACAGCTCATCTTTGCTAACTCTTTTCCCCCTGCATCTCTCTCTCTCTATGATACAAAAGATGGGATAATTATTTTGGAAGTAGAATGAATTACTGACACTCTCAGAAGGGAAAATGATTGTTGTCCCCTTGTACCTCACTTTCAACTATGATAGGTTGACAAAAACTACCATTGTTACTAATCCTAAATGATACCCATACATCTGCAGGAAGAAATCATCATTTTCTTGAGAGATAGAATTAGTGCCTTTCAGTGTCTAGTTCCTCTTTTTGTTACTCTTCCTATCCACTTAAAAGGGAACTTTATTGTGCAGAGCAAAACAAACAGTTGAACTGTCTCTTGCTGCAAAATTATTTTTAAAGCCCTATTGTAAAATACTAAATCTTACTTTTTCCCCCTCCATATTCTGCCCCTCTCTTTGATCTTTTAAAAACATGGCTGAATGAAGACCTGTACTATGCGAATTTGCATAAATTTAGACCAATTAGGAAAATTAAGAAATTACATTAATACTGGTATCAATATTATTATTTCTTTGATATATAATATTTTTAAATATGTGGGTTTTTAGTATAACTAAAAATGAGATTTGACTTTTTTTATTAATTAATACTATTAGTAGTACTAATCCTGGTAGTACTAATAGAAAATTAATTCACATCTTGTACTATTAGTAGTACCAATATATTCAATATTGATCTTCTCATGATAACTGCAGGAGTGAAACAAACACAAATTGGTTCATTTTAATAATGGAATCCTGCAATATGAAGCAAATGCCAGTATAATTGATTAGACTGGTTTATTAATTAATCCAGTAATTGACTTTTTGACTTTTATGAAATATTATCTTATTGTGGGGGAATGCATGGAACTGGTTTACCTAAAGTTAATTCAGGTGCTTGCAAGAAAGGGCTTTCTTTTAATTACATATTTCGACTTTGTGTGAGTATAATGGATAACACAACATGGAACCTTTTAGAAAAAGCTGAAAACTCCACCAAAGGTATTGGAGAAAATATAATTGTCAGTGAGCCAGGCTAAATGTGCTGTACATATGAATTGATGGAAAGGTGAGATTTAAACCAAGATTGGCATTCAATCAAGGCAAGGTGCAGTTTAAGGGGAAAAAAGTCAACCACTCTATTTCTCATGTTCCGAGCCACATATCTAGCCAACATCTTGCTTCAGATAATAGACCTATTTTAATGAAACCCAAGCTGTACTTTAGTTGGGCTACCACATTCTCTTTGCATGTTCCAATTTCTTCTCTCAAATGTTTGCATAACCCATTATCTGTGTTCATTTGTAGGGTCCCATAGCAAAGCAGAAG
Source organism: Pseudoxyrhopus heterurus (assembly GCA_032468235.1). Classification (NCBI taxonomy): domain Eukaryota; kingdom Metazoa; phylum Chordata; class Lepidosauria; order Squamata; genus Pseudoxyrhopus; species Pseudoxyrhopus heterurus. Next base: position 208,085 of record JANHJO010001799.1, on the reverse strand, counting down.
AGATTACAGCTCCTCTTTCCCTAAGAATCCCAGAGGGTTGAATTTATATCCTACAATTTGAACGCCAATCATCTTGGACCTTGATTTCAATTTCAGCTACTGTTCCTCGCATGCTGTCAGTGTGCATGGTACCTTGAAAAGTAAAAGAGGGCAAGTTTTTGCTCCATGGAATTTATAATGATACGTGGCAAAGCAACAGAAGAAGAGGTCAGACACATGGATTTAGGCTTAGTTATCTATTGTTTCAAACAGGGCATGAGGACCAGGGGAAATACATTGAAGGTTTCAAGAAAAAACAAGTACTCAGGTGCTGTCTCAAGACAGGGGCATCATACAGTCATTCTGATAATATGTCAAGTTTACAAGACAGCAAGGGATAAAGAATGAAGTCATCTTTCTATGATGAAGGATAAAGGAGGAAAAATGAAGATTAGAAGCTGAGACAAAGTCTGTAAAGTTAAGAGAGAAAAGGGCATAAAAGGACTTTCTGAATGAATGAATGAATGAATGAATGAATGAATGAATGAACCAATGAACCAACCAACGAACCAACCAACGAGCCAACTAACCAACCAACCAATCCACATTTCATTGTGCATAGTATACTAAATGGTGCAGGAAAAAAAATTAGCGAAATGGAAAAATTAACTTACTTTTCTCAAGGAGCATAAAAATGTAAACTTCCAGAGAAAAGAAAAAGTGGAAGATGGAGAAGATGGATGACATATTCAGATTAACTTCTCATCAACATATGAATTGGGAAGGAAACTGCAGCCATGGACTATGCCACTCATATTACAAATTGCATGAAACCAATATCTGGTACCAGGCATTCAGTTTACGTTTGCATAGGGCTGTTGATATCTCTGTATAAACCATAGGTCAATGAGGTCCAATGAAACACAAAACATGTTGTTTTGTACTCATATGTAGATTTTTACATGTCATTGACTGGACAGAATATCTAGTAAGGTTACAGCAGTGTTGGGGGTTTGCTGTCAAAAGACAATCCTACTCATTCCAAGAATTTCTCTAGAGAAAAGCTAAGTATCATAGCTGAGCATCAGAGTGTGTCTGATCCAGAATATAGAAGTTGGAGATCCCATGTTCAGATTAATCAAAAGACAAGCTCCTTGGACCATGATAATGATGACCTAAATATTACTTTGCCAAAAGGTGGCAAGAGGAATTCTTTTTCATGCAGTATGTTCAGGATGACCTTTCTGAAGCTCCATGAAATCCCTCCCAACTTTTCTCCCTCAAAGTCTGCTGAGAGGAAGAGTAACTATATATTCTCCTCCATCACTGGATCAATTTTGGCAAAAGTAATTGGACCTCTTATTTTTCCTTGCACAGTGCTGATTAATTTTGTCTTGGTTGCAGCACCAGAGAAAGCACTGCAAAAATAGTTCTGCAATATTAATTCTTGATCCAGCTGCAGGCGGCTTTCATCTTATCCCACCCTAGTTCCTTGGCTTTCTTCCTTCCACTAGTCAAGGTATCTTGTCTCTTGCTGCTGTTTCAAGTGGATTTCATATCAACCGCTAAAGTAGGTGTCAAAGATATGACTCTCTTGCCTTCACTTCACCACATTTAAAGAGGAGAATGGTAGCATTACTTTTTCTTGTTGTGCCAAATTCAGTATAGCATGTCAAGGAAAGGAATGGGACAACAATTACATATCAACTTCTATGCTTCCCTGATAGCCAGATTGCTGGACCATCCATGAAAGGTGTGCTAGATAACTTATTTTAAAGAACTTTATGCATGGAGCAAACATCCTGAAGCAGTGCAAAGTTGCATTCAGAAGTATTTGGGGCCAGAAATGATTCCTATTTCTTTGCCAAATCACTGACCCTAAGGATAGAACCTTTGGAGAAGGAAAGAATTTTTTTGATGTTACTCACTGATCATATGTGAGGTAGAGAACTCTAACAAGATATCCTCAGATGCAAGCTGGCTCTCAGACTGATAAAAATCTCCACTACCCCAGCAATTTGCAATGTGGCCTTTTCAGCCTTTGGTCCATTTACCCACACAGCGCAGCTGGCTAATAGTACTGATAACAAAAAGGGCTTCAATAAATGGTTTAAATTGCATTTTAAATGTAAAAGACGTCTCAGAAGCAAGGAAGTAAGAATTAAATGACTGCATTTTATAAAGTTAAATTTTATTTCTGTTCTCTATCAAGGTAGAGTTTAAAATTAGCTTTGTACTGAATGAATTAGATTGAAGACTTAATTTCTAGCATCACTAGCTTTTCTTTCATTTAATTTGGCTGATGTTCATCAATACAATTCTAACAGGTGTGCTTATCAGAAAAGTGGACAGATTTTTTTACTGTTGTTAAGACAGTGTTGGGATAAGTCCCAAATTTGCTTTTTCAAGAGGCAACTGGACTTTCTGGTTTCTTTGAAGACGTTTTGCTTCTCATCCAAGAGCCTTCTTCAGAGCTAAAGCAAGTACTTATTTAAAAACCAGAAAGTCCAGTTGCCTATTGAAAAAGCACCTTTGGGACGACCATGACCTGGATGACTGAGAATCTCCACAGACTTTGGGATAAGTGAATACTACTACAGTTAGTGCTATATTTTTATAAAGGAATGCATACATGTTCTATTCTTTGGTTTGTAGGTAAACTCCCAATACAAATATACACAGAGAAACACATGCAACAACAACACAATGCATAATAATGATAGTTGAGTTAGGAACACCTAGGCTAGGGACAATAAGGTGATATTCTAAAACTACCGTAGAGCAAGGAACTGATCAAATCCTTATTAAAATCAACAAAAATGAATATATACTATGGATAATGAGCAGTCCTGTTTAAACTATAATGTGAATTATGAACTTTGAGTGTCCTACACTTTTCTGTGTGTGCGCGCGTGCACACGCCTTCTAGCCAGTGTTAACGCACAGGGATTGCCTGGACAAGTCCTTGCTGTTTTCGTGGCAAGCTCTCAAAAGTGGTTTGCTATTGCCTCCTTCGTGGGGCTGACAAAGTGACTGGCCCTTTGTGTCTATCACAGACTAGATGTCATGGTCTCCACGTTGCTAGCCTAGTACCTTAATCACTACATTAAACTGATTGACACTTAGCTTCACAGGTCACAAATTCTTGAGTGCCTATTTAGTTAGATAGTTTCATTAAAAATCCATTCCACAAAGGATGCCCTTATATTTTATTATCAGTTATCTGTTTTAGATATAAAGTGATTTATTGCTGACAGGATCCCAGGGCAAATGGTATCCATCCTGACTCACACTATTTTCTTTTATTAAAGTACTGCAATGAATGGAGGAATACTGAACACTAAGAGCATATAAAACACCATCTATACCCATGGAATTAATCTATTTCCAATTCTCCACATCAATTAGGTACAAATGTAAAATGCCAAAATTGATTTTGAAGGAGGCAAAGAAAAGAAAAGTACTCAGAAGCAGGTGATGTAAAATCTATAATAACATACGTAGTAAACTTAAAACTGTTTTTCCCCTATAAAACATTCTCAACAATTCTTTGGGTCAGTTTTACCCACCCTGCCATTTTCTTTTTGAAAACAGACAGACACAATTTTTTCATAATCAATACCATGCCTTCAGTCAGCCTGGGTAATTTTATTTATTTGAAATATTTACATGGCTATCCATCTTATACTAAACTCTGAGTGACTCCCAATTAAGAATTAAAACAACATAAAACCACATTAAAGCTATTAAAACCATAAACATCAAAAACAAAAGTCTGGCACCAAGTCAAATAATGAAATTCTTGAGTCATCTCACACTCAGCATGGTGGTTTGAGTGAAATATCCAAATAGCCAAGATGATTTGCTCCACTGATCATTCATTAATGAATAACAAAATGATGTCCAAACTTAATGGAGGCTTTGAATTAACATGACAGTATGCGTTGTAATTAACTGACAAACTGTAGCTTTGAATAGTCCACATATGAGAAGCATCAAACTCAGCTATTATCACGCTGAGCTTCTGGAATCTGGAAGTTTCTACTATCTTGTGAAACAGGTGGCAAAGAAAGTTTCTCACATTATCATGGGTAGATTTATATAATGAAGTTTTTCAGGCCAAGGGCAAAAATACAGTAAAATTAATGTAATTGCAACACTTACTAGTAGTTAATGCAACATTCCCTGGGTATGTAATTATTTTTTCTATTCTGCCAGGTTAAAAATCACGATTTGGCAACAGTTTCGGAAGTGTTCTGGGGGCTATGTGTAGGCTTTCAGGGGCCACAGGTTGTCTGCTCCTATAATAAACCTTCCTCATCTTCATTAACATTACATTGTAAGTGGTTATAATATCTGATTCATTCAAGGTGCTATCATAACAATGGTTCAGCAGGTGGCAGCACATGGTTGACCTTGTTTGGGCTTGGAAATTTAGCTTGGTCAGACTGGTTATTGGCCGGATGACAAAGTATCTCTCAGGGTTACAGGCAGGACTGGAAAGTTAAAAAAAAAAAAAACCCTGGCACGACAAACCATTTATACAGCATATCGTTCTTTAGAAAACATCATTTCTGTGTCCATGCAGTTATTTAGCTCAACTGGAGCCAGCTTTTTTTGTTTGACCACTGTCAGTAAAAGTAACAGTTGGAAAGTCTTTGTTTTTTTCACCAACCAGATGGTCTCATGGGTAGAGAAAGAGAATGCACTGACACGAACATTCCCTGTACATGTCAGAAGGGAGATTATCAACTTCAGTAGAAAGTCTATAGACTCCTACTATGGGTGTGGATCTCCCTCTAAGTTAGAAGCTTTTAAAACCTTTTGCTTCTTAAATAGAGATGATTCATACACAGGAATTGTTTTTCCTGGGTTCTTACTCCATACTGAATCAGGGGATTATTTTGCAAATAATAAATCCAGAAATGTATGGGCATCACAAAATTTACCAGTAAATTGTATATCTGTAAGTTCATGCAGATGTATGCCCTAGTCATAAGACCTACGTATGTAATGTGTACATCTCACTGTGGAATATGATCTGACACTGTGTCACAAAATATCTGCTGAGAGACAGAGTTATTTCAGAAATAACTGAGTTATCAGTTATTTCAACAAATAACAAACAACTGGTTTCCAGACTAAGAAGCACAGGCTCTAAAATTGGTTAGCAATGTGAGGGTTGAGAGGAAAAAGGCGCTAGAATTTAACTACAATAAGTATAAAAAGAAAACTGCACTTTCAAGTTGGCAACTAATCAACTCTTTTAGTAGTTTTTTCCTAAGAGACAGTAACAATTCTGAACTAGCCATGCCATGTTGTGCATCTGAGAGCATTTTAAGTACAGTATGAGCCTAGAGACCAGTCAAACGATGCTGACTTTAGGAAAATTAGATAGCTTAACACTACCATTTACATAACATATTAATATTTACTAAAGATACTTAGTAGAAGTGGACACACTAAAACATATTCAATCATGTTCAGTACCAGCTAGACTACAATTTAAAAAAAAAAGCAAATGTAGACATTATTCACTGGAAAAAGTGGCATCATTAACAGAGCTTTTATTATTCTCAATAACATAATTTTTAGCAAGAAAAATAGATACCGTTTTCCCATTCTTCCCACCACATATGCCAGTAATGCAAAGAAGTTTACTACTAGCTTCGTTCAACAACGAGGAGGGGCATCTCCTCACCAAAAAAGAATGAAAAGATTGAACTCTAAATGTGATCTGGAACTATTCCCAATGCACACTCACAAACACATGCACAAACACACACCTTTTATTACACCTATCATATTTAGCAAACTAAACCTTTCAAGTATTGCAACCTTTCTATGGAACGTAAATAATCATTCCCTCACAGTAAGTATTATATTGGCTTTGCCGTTTCCTGTAATGCCTGTGTGCTAGTTGGGGAATATTTTTTGTTTGGCTGTGAATAAAAACACAAGAAAGCCTTAACTGTAAGAGTGTTTGCTGAAATGTGTTCCTTGTAATAACAATAATTATAACATAAAACACACTAATAATAGTTTATCATTACTTATGTGGTATCGAATAGGCTTTCCTAGTTAACTTTAGATTCTGTGAGCTAGAAATATCTTTATCTCTAGAAACATGAATGCCTGGAAAAATGATTTATTATCCTACTCCCCCATTAAATATTGTCTTAACCAGGGAATTAATAACCACAATAAATTTGATAGTGTATATTATGTGAACAACCAGTATGTACTTTTTGCTATGATCAAGTGGAGAGAGAGATGGGTGAGGTATGTTGTCAGTTTTATCTGCCTCTCTTCCATAGTTGCTGTTTATCCTACACAAACCAGTAAAATTGATGCACTCTGGTTCCCACTGATTAAGCAATATCCCATGATGGTCCTTCTCTGTTGTAGTGCCTATCCTCTGGAACCATATCTCCCCAGAGCTTTGCATATAGTCCTTATTATTATCTTATTTAGACAGGTCTTAAGACCTTGCTCATTTCCCGGACCTTTGACTAGAGTGGGTGGCAGTCCCCTTGTGGGTTTTAGTGAGAGTGTGGTTGTTGTCTTCTCTAGATATTTTTTTATTTCATATTATGTATATTTTTTTAAGATTATGCATTGTATGCTGCCCAGAGTCATAATGGAAATGAGTGATGAGATAAGGTTAGATCAGATTGGATCAGATGTATTGTACATGTGCATGTTGTACATGGGCAGTTACAGCCAATAACCTGGCAAGGCCTATACCTGATTGGATTCCCCTAATATTTTTTCCTGGTGTGTTACTTTCAACTGCACCACAAAGGCACATCTGACTCTTATTTTAATTTCCCACATTTCTACCGCAGATGTGGGAAATTAACAATCAGAAACCTATGCTAAGAATGATCATCAGAGGGCTGTCAGTTAAGTAACCTCTTCCAATTGAAATCTGCTCCCAACTATTCTATCACTTTCCAAAATGGCCTGATGCTCCTTATGAGATAATGAGACTTCTCTGGGAAACCTTGCAGAAAGGTTTGAGTGTAATCTTGTTTTTGCTTGCTGTTGTTTTTCCAGCAACTGATATATACTGAATATATTGCATCAACTGAATGTTACAATTCCATTGGTTCATGCATAGAATTCTCACCTATCAGGACATTTTTATGATTACATGAGCAGTTCTCCTTCAGCCAACCAGGCATGGATGAGCTCAAGCAAGTCTGGATCCTATGGGTATAATTCCAGACTCATCAATCATTTTAACAAGACAAACAAAGCAGGAAGTAATGAAAATTCTGAATAACAAACTATTGCTTCAATAATTATTTAGATTTATCTGCTTTACTACATAGTCAGAACTTTCTTAAAAACAGTCTGAATATATTTTAATGTTATATCTGATCAGAATAATTTAATCAAGTCATGAGTCATCATACAATTCATGGAAAACATGATTTATGCATAATGGGTCTTCTCACATGTATTGAACATACAGATGACAGGAGCATGTTCTATAGATGTATAAACTAGATTCCATGGCATGTGTTCCCTTTGTATATTTCTCTATATTCATGAGACTTCATGTGTTCTGTTGGATGCCATGAATAGTTTATAAGGAGAAAATAGTAAGTACATTCCTATATAATAAAGAATTCCTCCACCCCAGCAAAAACATATATAGGTCTAAGATCCATAATATGGGCAGCTTTTCCCTCTAAGATCATCATATCTAGCACTCATGAGGTCCCACTTGCCTGGACTTGCAGTATACAGCACTGAATTGTCACTATTGATCTGAACTACAGTTATACATTTGGGTCTAGGATGTATGTCCTTAATCTAATTTGCTCAAAATTCTCCTAAATATAACAGTATAAGAAGAATGTATATAGAGAACTTTGCACACAGCACACAAAAATCTGTAGATCAGTCCAAGTGCATCAGACCAAAGGAAATGAAATAAAACCAAACAGTATTTTCCTGAAAAGAATTTAATGGTGTTTGTGGGTTCACGTGACTGCAACTATAGAAGAAAGCCAAGTGAAAATCACAAGCCAAAGGGCTACTGTGGACAGTCCTGAAATATTGTATACCCACCCACCAGAAGAAAGCACCAAAAAAAGATGTTCATGCATCTTTATTGTGCATGAACAATCCTAATTAAACATTAAATAAAATATCATTAAAAGAAGACAGACTGCACAGCTAACATATTACCTCCTCAGGCAGGAGCTCAGATTAAAGTTGATTATCTTATCTTAATTCTAGATCTTGGACGCTTTACCATTTAATTCCCTAGGAATTAAAACATATCCAAAGGAGTTGCATTAACATATTTTATGGGTATACGTGATGAGATATGTAACTTTATTTCCAAAGCTATCAACTACAAGCTGAAATGATCAAGTCAGATTTCTCAGCCTACATCTCCAAGCCATTTCAGCAGTGATGCAATATTCAGACAGGCTATATGGCAATGCAGATGGGATTTATCTGGTTCATCAGTGATACAAAATCTTTGCAGTTGAAGGGCTTCAGAGGTCTCTTGCCAAGAGCCTGTGGCTTCCCCTAATTTAAATATAAAAGTGAAACATTCTCCTAATAAGCTGTAAGTATTTATTTTGTCATTAGTTGCACACCAAATAATGATAAAAAATATTCCTTGCAATATGAATATTTGATTGTGGCGGAAAAACAAAGTTCAAACAACCATTCCCAAATTAAATGTTTTCTAGATATGTTTTGGCTGAGAATGATTGAAAATGAAATTTGATATGTCAGTAAAGTTCAGAAAAACTGATCTGCGGGATTCAAGGTGCATCTTCCTTTGACTTTTGGCTTTCATTGCTGAACATAGCTAGGAGCCAAGTTCTGGGCCAGAAGCCAAGTTTTGAGGCCTATTCACAAAGATGCTGGGTAATAATAAAGCATGCAAAGAATCTTACAGAACTTGAATTTTGTAAAAAATACTTGTTTTTCTTTAACTGTAGCAAAATTTAACTGGTTTAGAGCAGCCTTTTTTCAAATGTGCAACTGATCATGGGAAAACTTCCAACAGGGTAAAAAGCAGGGTCCTATTAATCTGGGGTCCCAATGTCTGTGAGTTTAACTGGGTCTGTGAGTTTAGGCTGAGCAGGAAGGGAACAGGTAATTCAGGATCCAATCTGGGTCGGTCATCAGGACCAGAGCTTTAGTCTTCTGAGCTTTTGGACTCATGCTAGAGAGTCCATCCTCAGGGAGCTTCTCTCCACATTCCAGTAGAGTGATGGGCTCCAGGACGAGTCCCAGTGACTGACCCAGATTGCATCCTGCAACATTATCCTGGGACATGTATATTTGCTTTTATTCGGAATAGGTAGTCCTTGTTTAACAGTGGTAATTGGGACTGGTAATTTCTGTCACTAAGTGAGGCAGTCATAAATTGCAATGTCCTGTGAAAGCATTGCCTAGTGTTGTCTGCTTGCTGTCTACCTATTCCTTTAATTTCATTTCAGTGAAATGTTTCATTCCAAATTGAAATTGCTGGGCTTGCTTATTTTCATCTTCGTAAAAAGACACACAAATATGCCAGGGGCAGACTGTTTTCCCATCTAGCCTAATACTCCTTTTCTCTGACTGTCAGGTATTCTGTAAAATATATTGGGCACGTGAGTTTTGCGCTCATACTATTTAAATAGGTTGGGGACTGAACATTCTATGTATATTCTACCAATACTATGTTTTCTGCCCTAATACAGAAAGGAAATGAAAAATGATCTATGGAGATTCTCAGGCATCAGGTCATGGTTGTCCCAAAAGTGCTTTTTCAAAAGGCAACTGAATTTTTCCTAGGAAAAATAAACCCAGTTACCTTTTGAAAAAGCACCTTTGGGTTACTTTTTTGTCTAAAAAAACCCATTGAGTCTCCAATTTCAATTCAGGAAAAAAAAATGTTCTAGGCACCAAAAATTTGAAAGAGATTCTAGAAGCTCATTTTGTTGTAGTCACATCTTTCTGGTTAATTGCCTCATCCCGTATATGGGATGCAAGTGAACATTTCCAACCAACTGTATTGTTGTTTTGCCTCAGCTGCTGTTTTGCCTTAACTTAAAACTTGTGTTTCTCCGAAATGGGGCATGCAATTTGTTATGACAGACTTTGAGACCCCACTTAAAAAAAACTGTATGGATGCCAAACATACTCTTGAAGTTCTGAGATTTATGCACAAAGTTTAAAGTAAACAACTCAAATGCTTCCAGAAAGGCTGCTGTGGTAGTCTAGTGCAGGAAAAACAACAAAGCCTTAACAATAACTAGTAAGAGTAGATTGTTTGGGCAAATATATTCAATTCCATTCAATGCAGCCCATTGCCCGTAACAAAAAAAAAAAGTTAATCCTTAGAAGCCAAAGAATAGTTTATTAGCTTCAGATGAAATTCTGATATTTCTTTAATACAGGAAATCAGGAATCTTCACCCCCCCCCCCAAATGAGATTTCCTGTATTTTCATATCCTGGAGGATGGCATCTGGCACAACCAACAGCACCCAGTTAGAAGCTAACACCTGGATGATCTCAGCTGATTTCTAAAAGCATCATTCGGGGCCCCTTAACTAGATGGGAAAAAAAACCCAGCTTAAAGAGGAAATGCCCAATCACTTCTGTATTGTTGGCAAGACATCTACATGAATTTCTGGAAGTCGCTCAAGACCTGGTTATGTCACCAGGCTTAAGGACTCCAGGGGACCAATACCATCTTAAGTTGGCCCCACAACTGATATATTCACTCTCTGCACACCTGTGGTTTATATATTTTACTTTTTAACATATTTCCATTTTAATAAGTATTGTTATATATTATAGGGATTGTATTTTAACTGTTGTGTTTAATTGATTATTGTTCATCACCCAGAATCACTTCTTGTGAGATAGGCAGCCATACAAATTTGACAAACAAACAAAGAAACAAAATTACCAGTGATCAAATTGTATTCAAGAGAAATTGAATAAACAACAAAAACCAGTAAATGATAACCAGGCAACACTGGTGCTAATGAAATCCTTTTGATCAATAGCATTTTATTTTGTTATATACTGGTATTTGATGAATAGTTGTTCATGAACATATTTTTATATGTAGCCTACAGTCATTCATATGTGCACGAGTGGTTAGTATTTGAATGAGGGATTACCATGTGATGCTAGACGGTAGGGCAGAATGGATAATCCACAAACCATTCCAGAAGAAGGTAACTGAAACCACTTCTGCCCTGCTGCTCATAACTTTACATGACATAGCACAAAGAAAATCTTAAATGTTTCTCCACTTTAACCACTTTACAACATGTGGACTTCAACTCCCAGAATTCCCCAGCCAATTTTGCTGGGAATTGTTGTCCCCACATTTTTAAGTGGTGATGGTTGAGAAATATTGCTTTCTAGCAGGAGTCTCCAAACTTGGCAACTTTTAAGACTTATGGACTTCAACTCCCAGAATTCCCTAGTCAGCATGGCTGGTGGAGGGATTCTGTGAAGTAAAGTTTACAAGTCTTAAAGTTGTCAAGTTTGGAGACCCCTGCTTTATGGCTTGCTCTTAGTTCCAGCCATGCTAAGCAAATGCCCCTGCCTGCTCCTCATCCCAGAGAAAATAAGGAAATCACTCAGCTGAGCTGTCGTTCTCTCCGACAGTGCTTTCCTCACTTGCAAAAATTCCAGCCAGATCAACTGAGTAAGGAAGGAAAAAAACCTGGTATAGTTTCCTCTCTCTTATTTTTCCAAGTGTGGAACTTGAAATTGTAACCTTTCAATATTGGCAATATTGTGAACAAATTGATACATATTACCATCTTTGGGGGGAAATATCCAGTTAATCAGTCCTTTTGAAGAAATCAGAAAAATCAGCCAACAGTTCTTCACTAATAAATCCTGCAAATTTATGTCCATATTTCCTAGCATATTCTAGTCAAAACACAGAAATTGAACTGATACCTATTACAATTGCTAGGCTTGGCATCACAAAACACTGAAAAATTAAATGCATCATTTATCAAGATCACTAGCATATAGCAATGTAAGAAATTGCTTCAATCAAAAAGCACATAGAAAAGTTGTTTGAAAAATCCTACCATTAAATGGATATTCATTCAAAACTAGTGATCACATTAATTATCATTTGCCTTTAAGGTTTACAGCTATTTGCATAAATCACTATAAATAGGTGTTTCAAATGCATTTGGCGTGTCTATATTCCCAAATTTTATTTAATTTTTTTTCTTCATTTTTTTACTCAGTTTATTTTTCCTTCTAACTCTGCTATATTTTAGTTTCTACTTTGATGTTTTCTTTGATTTAAACAAAATTAGGTTTTTCGCCATTACAAAAATATTTAATTTTTATCTCATGTTTAATGAATTGCATATAGTGAGATCACATTTACTATATCGCCATATGTTAGAATATTGCTCTTCTTCTGGTATTTATATAGCCTTTGGTCTATGGAGAGGACTTGCCTCTCCTCTCTCCTCAAGAATGGATTTGCACCCATTTGGGGTTGCATTACCAGAAGGCTCCACCAGTGTCATCAAGTACAGATTTAAATTCAGAATTTTTCATGTATCTCTTGCCAATCCTAATTGCTACTACACATTATTTGAAAGAAAGGCCCAATGAGTTGATAAGTAATTTTAAAATTAAAATTCAATTTTAAATTTAAATTGACCAAAATGATGATGGACAGTAGAGAGAAATATATATGGGCCCATGTGAGGTTGACCACGATATTTCAAGGAATGTAAATTGAAATGTAGCAGAGCAATGAGCATGAATAAATGAATTTGGGAAAAGAGTTCTCTTCGGTGTTTGCAATGCAGCTCTGAAGGAAGGTGGTTTGATCTCATGGAGTGAATGTTAACACAGAAAATCAGAAATGATTAAGGGTAAAACTTTATTGATTTGATTTATATCTCAACTTTCATTCAGGAGCTCAGGATGGCACCCCAACCTCTGTTCTTTTTTGTGAAATGGTATAATTAAGAGATATGTGTGAAAAAGTAGAATCATGAACGCTACATAAATGTGGGTGGAATACAAAAGTTGATCACCAATCCTCATCTGCAATATAGTATAACTATGGCTAAATTTTGAACAACAAAATAAACAAGTATAGGTAAATGTCATTTTATTTTAACCTACCTCTTAGAACTTAAGAGGTAGGTTAAGTGTTTTATTTTAGACAAATAACATTCTGTTTTTAGTTCTAGAGAAGCAACTAACATAATAATGCAACCTTTTTTTTTTTTAAAGCCAGCCAGCCCTATAAATTGACTGAAATCTTCCCAGACTAGCTGTAGTAGAGGAGAAGAAATAAAAATATAAGAATTTACATAAATCGCTCTTCTGGCTGAAATACATGTGTTACATTTAAGCAGGCTCACCTACATTTTTTCCCCGAGTAAAATAATTCTCATATAAAAACCAGTTGCTAGCAATCACTGAAAAATTATCATTTTGCTGATAGAAATTACCATGGCCTCTTACAAGCAATCAGAACTACTTAGGTCAGCATTTTTAGAATCCACCATATTCATGTGCACACATTTTCAGTCAGTTTCCATTCGCATGGAAGAGATTAGCTCTCAATAATGACTAATATCATATTCTTTCAAAAATCCAGGTTCATCCTAAATGGAATAGCCGTATGATATGAAAATAAGACTATTTTTTTTTTATTTCATCAATTGAAAGGCTGCCTGACTCCTAATGACTGGCTTACTTTAAAAAATAAGAATAAAGAGGAAAGAGGAAAAAGATCGTAAGTAGCCTGAAACATCCTATCCAAGAAGGGTTCAACCATCAACCTGCTCCAAAACATGGGAAAATAGCCAGACCTGCAAAGGTTCCTGAACGTCATCAGGATTAGAGTCAACTGGATCTGGGGGGGATATCATTACAAAGGACAGATGCCAGAACTAAACAAAGCCTTCAAAGTTATCCCAAAGGTGCTTTTTCAAGAGGCAACTGGACTTTGTTTTTTCTCTGAAGAGCTTTGAGCTCAGAACTGGCAGTTTGGATTAAAAACAGTTCAGATTTGAAATATTTTGTATACTTTCCCTAACATTGTGACATCTAAATGCAGTCGCTGAATGACAAACTAGTTTATTAACAATTTAATCTCTGTCTTCTTCTTTAAATGCACTCAGAGTAGCTAACAAAGTTATTTAAAAACAGGATGAAAATATATTTAAAATAATGATTAACAGGCACAATGTACCTGTAAAACATAAATCAATGAGACAGAAATAAATCGGATGGACAGAACAGCTAAAGAAAGTCACCCAAAGTCAATGAAAGCTCAGTCTAATGCTTGCCTAATGCTTGAGAACAAAAAGAGTTGGAGTTGGGCAACCTTGAGAAGGAAGAATTTTTACAAAATAGGAGCAGTCCCCAGAAAGGGCTAATTTCTTCTGAAAGCTGCCTGGCTTTATAGGGGGAACAAGCAGATGGAAAAAGCCACAAATAGGGGCAGAATCAGATGATCATTTAGCTTCCTACATCCCAAGACAAGCAGGTACCAAATCTTGTATATAGTTATTTACAAAGTTTTGTATGCCATCTTCTCTCATGATTCTTCAATTATGAAGTACAGTTAAGTTTCAATAGAAGAATGTATTTGTAGTTCAAGGTTGAACTGTGGAGTCCTTAGTCCTGAGCTTGGTTATTTGCTTGAAGACATTTCATTACCTGACTAGATAACATCATCAGTGCACTTGATTTCCCAAAAGAAGTATTTAAAAAAAAAACAGTAATATTATTAACCATTAATTATCAAGTACTGAAATTATTAAATATTATGTTAATTTACTTCAAAGTAATGATTATTTTATCTAACCATGTTTTATTTGAACATCTGATTCCTTTCCAGGTAAGATTCTCCAATCTGAACCATGTTTTAAAGTAGGCTTATACATTTTTGCTGGCTTTAACCATAACCATAGATCGTTACTATAATCACACTTTTGAACTTTTTACTAGCCTCTCACCATAGAGCTACAAAAGTCAAATTGTCTCAGATTAAAACAATTGTTCTTCTCTGTTTTCTTCAAATTCTGAATTCATTGTCTTCCAGGTGACAAAGAAAGCATGTATTTGCTCCTACTGAGCTGTGGTGGCGCAGTGGTTAGAATGCAGTATTTGACTGCCAGCTGCCAGCAGTTTGGCAATTCGAGTCTCACCGGCTCAAGGTTAACTCAGCCTTCCATCTCTCCGAGGCGGGTAAAATGGGGGCAATAGGCTGACTCTGTAAACCACTTGGAGAGTGCTATAAAGCACTGTGAAATGGTATAAAAGTCTAAGTGCAATTGCTATTGCTGTAAAACATAGCAAAAGACCAATGTTACAAATGGGGCAATGTATGTAACAAGACAAAATATACATCCATCCTACAGAAAATCCAACCAATTTATGCTTTGTGCTCAGATTGAAACATGGCAGAGTCGATGGCCAAATCAATTACTGTAAAAAAAGCCAGTTGAAAATATCCCCACAAAATGCAGACAATAATGGCTGCATTAAAGACATGCAGAAATGACAGAATCCCCCACTGAAACATAGCCAATACTCCCCACCGATACAAAGAAGACCAAAGCAAAACCACACAAACCAAGTGATCCCCAGCTGCTGATCTACATAAAGGAGATCATCTGGGATCAAACCAAGCTGGAGCCTTAATCTTATGCTTGATTGTGGAACTGGGTTTTTTTTATTATCATATCACAGTTTTGATAAGAGTTTCCTTTCATGGGAAAAGAGCAGGTGCACAGGTGTGCCTGGCAAAGCAGTCATGTGGTGATGCCATGATTCACCCTACAACCTCCAGCAATTTGATCTGGAACTCTACCATCACTTGAGCAAGAATGGCGGAAGACCTTCTGTGGGCTAGATGAGGAAACTTGAGTCTAAGAATTATTAAGTTTTTTTTTTTAAATGGACTTTCATCCTTTGTGTTTCACACCAATGTTGTTTATTCTGTTGGTAAGCAGATTTTCCCCAATACCAGTATTTCAAATAATTGGAATGAATACCACTGACAACTATGGTAACTTGAGGATCAGTCATCACTGAACATTTGTTCATTAAACTAAGCATATGTCATTTCTGAAACAGGGACAAAATAAAACCTTGCCTGGATTAAAATGGGAAGTTAAACCTTTTTAGGAATTAGAAATACTTAGGTGAACATCTAAAACAGGGAGTCTTATTCTGGGGTTGTCAATTCCTTGAGGGTCAGTGGATAGATTTCAGGGAGACTGTGAATTTGGATGGCAACCCCCCACCCCAACCCCTTACTGTCACTAATCTCTGAAATTTAGTTGTTCATTCAATGATGTAGGTAGGCTACTAAGTGATTTATGCCTCTGGAATTTAAAAATATTTTTTAACTTCAATAAAGGTTGCTGTCTAAATTTATTATAACCTATAAAAATATTTTTTTTCTTCCTAGTATTTTTCTGCAAGTGCGGGGTCCAACTGTTTTGAATCAACCAAATATTGATCTAGTGGTTGGATTACAAATTGAGTCACTGACTTGTTGCCTGAGCCTGGCATTCTGGGTTGAGAGAGTGACTGTCCCAAGGTCACCCAGCTGGCTTTCATGCCTGAGGCAGGATTAGAATTCATTGCCTCCTGGTTTCTAGCCTGGTACCTTAACAACTAGACCACTCGCCTTACCCTAAAAAAAGGATATTATCAGACATTGATTCAATGAATTAATAAACTGCATATATTATTGTATTACATGTTTGTTATTTTCTAATGTTTGATTGTTGCACTTGAGCATAATTCTGAGAAGGCTCTATTAGACACTTAAAGAGCCCATGGCACAAGAAAGCAAGCCACACCAAAGAAAAGGTAACATTTTATAGACAGGATTGTACCTCTCTTTTTTAATTGTAATAGCTAAGAGCTGAAGTGGGTGGTGAGTGACATGGGGTTCTCACCATAGTGAAAATGTTATACTTTTCTGGGTTTTTGAAGGAGAGGTTTGTTTTTTAAGAGGGGAGATTATGTTGGTGGTTTGTTTGTTAACAACATATCCCAAGTCTCTGGGGAATGCGAAAAAGAGAGGCCACAGAAGGGCAGAACAAGGGATGTATCTGGTCCACTTGTGGTCCAGATATTTCACAGATCAATGTTTTGCTTTGAGAAAAGGAAGAATGAGCTGTAAAAATGGAAGCATAATTGAATAGTGATTGAAATGTCAGCTAGTGAAGTAAGCGGGGACAATCAAGGAATCCCTGCAAAATGGCAGCCTAATTGGAACAGAATCTGAGGATTGGAGGTTACCTATTTCTCATCAATTAACAATAGACTGAAGAGCCCGGCTTAGTTCCCATAATTTAGCAGACATTTTTTTTTCTGCTTGGAAGACTGTATGTAGTAGTTCATACACTTCATTTCCTTGTTTCCCTTTTATTAAGTAAGTTGACTTCAACATTAAAAAGATGCAATGGATATGTATAAAAGACTTGTTTCATACATAAGAGGATACAGGGTTTTGGTGGGCTGTTTGACTATTTAAAAAAAAAACCTAATAAAGACTAGATGGAGCAGAGCCTATGCAACCTATAACTTCACATGAAGTCTTATTATAAATGCAGGCAGATGATAGAGGTAGTCCTCAACTTACAACCACAATTGAGCCCAAATTTTCCAATGCTAAGCAAGACAGTGCTAAGCAAAAAAGTTTTACAACCTTTTTTGACACAGTTGTTAAGTGAATCACTGCAGTTGTTAAGTGAATTATGCATTCATTAAGCAAATCTGGCTTCCTTATTGGCTTTGCTTGTTGGAAGCAAGCTGGACAGGTTACAAATGGTGATCCCATGACCCCCAGGATAGTGCAACTGTCATAAATATATGCCAATTGCCAATTATCTGAATTTTGATCATGTGGCCATGGTAGTTAAGTGTGAAAACTGGTCATAACTTACTTTTTTTTCACCGCTGTTATAATTTTGAACTGTTTCTAAAATAAAGGTTATAGGTCGAAGAGAACTATAACATAAAAATCTTGGAACTAGTTCTAAAATATATTTATAATGCTTGCAAAGTTGCTAAACAAGCAGAAAGTCAATAGTTCAGATAAATGACTACCTTATGTGAAAACTACATGTAGGAATCTGAAACAAGTAAACTGAATAGAGTTTCAGCATAATAATATTCATGTCTGAAGGTTTTATTGTGCCAATCCAGAATATATTGTGGCAACTGAGGTAATTTATAAGCATCTACACAAACCAAACTGGGCATTTGTGGTAACACCCACCTTTGATATCAGCTAACCATGAGCATGCATGTGATTCTTTAAAGCTTAAAATCCTCACTTTCAAGATAACATAAAGAAATGAATCACATAGCATAAGGGTAAATATTTAGAGAGGATGTCTGAACATCCTTCAATCTGTAGCCTGGATCCCAGTAAAATTATAAGCCTCCATCTGAACTGCTCCTCTTTAGAACAAAGTGCTGTGCATAGAAAATATCTTAGAAAGGAGGATTAATCTAGCTTTCTTCCCAACATGGTTGTTTTCAATGTACAGAAAAGTCTTTTTGTGAGAAAACAGTCCTGCATAGATGTCTTCATCGGCATTTGGAAATAGTATAGACCCAAACTAATTTTACCACTTCAATGAGACCTCAGGCTCCTTTGAAGACTTTGCTTTCTGATGGAGTATACAACCATGCTTTGCTTTGTAGCTCTTAAGAATGCATGGTGAACCATGGTTGCAACCATATCGATGTTGTCAAATAACAAAGGCAAACTAGTAATCCTTGCAATGGTCTTCTCCTGGAACATCCTCAATATACCAAAAAGATTGACAAACATATATGGACTCTTAGCATACCATTCAATAAGTGTGAGTAGCCTGATCTTGCATATTGAGTCAAGCAGCCTGATCTTGCATATTATGACTCAATTTATGGGAGTTTGCTTTATGAATGTAGGACTTCTGGTAAAATGTTTTTTCACTTGTATTTAATAAGACTGCATGACTTGGATTTAAATTCAAACTGAGTTAAACATCTACCAATTGTTTTGGAAATATTCTAATTTGAAATAGAGAAGTTGTCATTTGAAACCTATTACAATAATTAATCCATCTTAGATTCAGTTAAACAATGGCATTCAACAAGGTTTCCATGATAGCATGCTCAAATGCCCTTCAAAAATCCAAATCAAGTTGTGTGAATTTTCAAAAGCAAACTACATCATCAAATCAATTTTTGAATTGATATCAAAATTCAAATCAGATCAAGATTGGTTTCAATGCAAACTAATATTGAGTTTGGCAGCTTAATAAATTGCATGCTCTGAAGAGCTAATGCCAGTCCTTCCTTAGAAGGCTAAGAAACTATACTGAAATCTCCATGGTATAATATACCCCAACCTAACTAAAAATTTATACAAGCAAAACTAGGAGAATCCTTCTTACAGGCTGCAATTTTGCTTCCTTGCAACAGCCAATCATGATAGGCAATACCCATCCATTATCTAGGGTTACATAATGTTTAATGTTTGGTTCAGTCTGAGCCTGGGACCCAAATTTGCTTCCAGGTGTAAGACAAAAGCACATTTAGTTTGAAACTTCAGTGAACATTTCTCCAGAATATACAGTCTATCCCCTCAGAAAGCCAAGGATAGTGCAGTTTAAATGAAATTTTATATTACAATAAACAGTCTGTCTTGGTTTCTTTTAAACAATGATTTTCGGTGATGTTTTTTTTACTATACATGTCCAAACCTTTCAGGAAAGTGCTTAATTTATGGCAGCAATGCAAGAAAAATGGCACATCAAAGAAGCAAAGACTTTGCTAGGAATCGAAGTTATCTTCTATGCAAATATACACAGAAATGACCAAGGAAAACACTGGAATAACTGGATTGAATTTTCGGAGGATGCAGCAGAAGCATCCTGTGAAATGAGTAACAGAGCTTAGATCATTCACATTCATACTGATTGGAATAGAGAATATCATACATGTTTATTTTTGTATAGGGAGAGGGTTGCTTGCTTATTTTGGTGCCTTTTAGTCAGTGTTGGCTCTTGACAATGCCTGGGCATGTCCTTGCAATTTTCTTGGCAAGGTTTCAGAAGGGCTTTGCTATTGTCTCTTTCCTAGAGTCAACAGAGAGTGAGGTCACCTGATTAGCTTTGTGCCTAAGGTTAACTAGAACTCCTAGTCTCCTGGTTTCTAGCCTCATGCCTTAATGACTACACCAAACAGGCTTTCTGGTAATGCACTGCAGGTACAGTTTCTAAATGTTGCTATGGAATAGGACATTCATTATAGGAGCCCTGGTGGTTAGAATGCAGTATTGCAGGCTGCCCATAAGCTGGAATTTGATCCTGTAAACCACTATGGAGTGGTAGGTATATAAGTCTAAGTACTGTTGCTATTGCTATAAGTGGAGTTACATCTTCAACATGACAATAAGGAAGAAATCATATGATTTCTTCATATGAAATGCTGCTGCATAAGGTATCCAGCATCAAAAAGTATATTGTCATCTTTGAAGATCTTTTTCTCCAATAAATTTACATTAGCAACAGTCATTGATTGTTAAATATAACTTTATGCATGTACTCCCTGTATTCTTGCTGTTGAATGACAATTGTCATGCATCTAGTCATATTCAACTGTCATAATAATACATATTTTCCCAGTGACAATAATTATGGAATTTTGTATTCACAGATTAGTGGGACTAGCAAAGCAAGGTGGAAGAATAATACATTGAAAACGCAGATTAAAAACCAAAACTTTGCCTGTGGAAACCCATGCTCAGATTTGTTAAAAAGAATTTACAGAAAAGAGAAAAATAGAACAATCTTTTACACGTCTACGTGATCCATTCTTAATCCAAAGCATAATACCTCCTCCCAACGAAAGGCTTTTTTTTTAAAAGGAAGAGAAATTATGTTCTTTAATGGGAAGTCGATACCACACTATTATTAACTGATTAAAGGGAAATATCAACTCCAACATATTAGGAAATAAGAGTCACACTGTCACGAGCATTTTAAGCTCCATATCATTTAATGGAGATATTGATGTTGACACTGAATTTTCTAAAAACTCACCCCTAATCTCAGGATGAAGGATCAAATTTATTTTAAGAAAATCGTTTCCAACCTTCCAGCTGTCAAGGTTATTATTTATAGAGGATAATTTACCAAGCAGCCTATCAGAATCAACAGTTATTACTCTGGCTGCTACCAAGTCACATTAAAGTACCTCCTTTGAAGAATTTATAGTCTCAATAGGAGAGATTTAAATAGTCAGAAAGAAACCGTTTTCACAAGCCAGAATCTGTTCAGTGGGAGTTCTTATAATTGCAACTGTGTCTCCTTCCAAAAGGTTTCTTTAAAAAGACATTAGGAACCCTTCATTATCTTTGCAGTTAACTTCCTCCATTGTGGTCCAACCTTAGATACTGTTTCCATGGTGGTGAGTATTCTGCTCTCAAACATCTCCAGATTTTTTTTTCCTTTGGCAAGGTGCAACATGCCAAACATACAATTGGCTGGATCATCAGTTCAAAGCATACCCACTGAAATGAGTGAGATTTAATTTAATTATGACCGACTTAAAGCTGAAACTGACAGAATGCCAGCATGTTGCAAATTTCATTTGAATAAGGTTACATTGACTTGAGGGCATTTTCATTATAGATAGATCCTAATATGGTGGTTTACAATCCTAGAGTATTTAAGACTCCTATACAAAGAAAACTGGGATAAAATAATCATAACCTGTATGGCAACTGACCTTTCAGCTGGAGTAACAATTGTTCTTTTATATGAAAAAAGCCTAGGAGCTATACTATGTGAAGAAGGGGGTTGGGACAAGAATTCTCCAATGTTATTATTATTCATTAGTCCAGTTCCAAGTTTCTTTGGGGAAAACCAGGACTGTTAAAAGCCACTAAAAAGTAGAAAGTTTCTTATAAGCGATGGAAGTATTTTATTTCTGTATATATTGCTTATCAAAACAAAGCTCATAAAACAGTTTATAACAAATTTCTGCTGCTTCGCAGTGAAAATGAGGTGAAATTGAAAACAAAAGGTTTTAATTGCTCTAAAACCAGAACAGTCCGTGACACTGTTAAGTCTTGATTGATAGTGACCATTATGTTTTCAATAAAGTACGCATTAGAAATATACAAGAGGCAGAATTACTTTCCTGGGTTTCATGATCAATGAAGTAGAAGAGAAAGATGGGAAACTAATATTATAAACTAATATTACATGACTACAGCTACATGGTAACAGCCTCAACTTTTGAGGACTGATTGAAAGTTACCCATTATTCAGCACCATTGTAACTTTGATTGATTGCTGAATCAATGGTCGTAACTCAAAACCTAGCAATGATAAAGCACATAAAACAATTCTTTAAAAAAACAGCAGTAAATGCAGTGCAAAATCTTATAGCATCTAAAGCCAAAAAAGTTGGTGATAAAACAAAAAGTAAAAATAAAAAAATCCTCTACTTGGCAACCACTCATAAAAACCAAACCAAACCCTGGAGAATAATAATTATGAGAAAGAGACTTGGTCTGTTTTTTTCAATGATAAAAAGACCAGTGCCTGACAAATCTGCCTAGAGATGGTTTCTATAACCAGGACATTCCATTAAAAAATAACTTCTAACCTGCCCAGTTGTTGAAGGAAAGGATGTTCAATGGAGAAAGTAATGGTACTATGTTGCACAACTGACCAAGGGACAGTGCCTCCTTGCAATGTCAGGTTGGCTGGAGGAGGTGCTCTTGGTAGCCTCACCATACTTTTGGAATGGATCAATTGATTTGCCTGATCAGCTGATCTCCCCATCAGCTCTATTTGCATTACCATTTATGGGAGCTCATCTTTGTTCTTGATAACTCTTAAATAGTTTTAACCGCAGAAGCAACAATATGGCTTTAAACGCTACTACTATTCATGAGCAATTGTTCTGCTGCTGTTGACTTCACGCTTGACACACACACACACAATTTAAAACAAAATCATCATCAAGTTCTTTCCCATTTATTATCAGGGATCTTCACCACAGAAATGGAGAATGAGCTAGCATGCAGCATGAAAGGCCTATCTGCAAATTTAAAAACAAAAAGCTGTAGCTTTGCCAGGTTGAGTATCTAAATTGATGGCATTTAAATGTAGGTTCTGTGTGCTAACAGTTAAAATCAAGAGAAGCATAGTGTAGCAAGGGCGCAATTTGATAGCAATGTGAAGATGCCAGTTTCTGTCTTAACTGTACATTTCCTGTGCCTAATTTAGTTATGGCTAAGTATGGAAGATCATATTTTTAATGTATTTTAAATCTGAATGACTGATTATAGAGTAGTAGCAATAGGAATAGACACATGCATGTAATACATAAGTAACCAGTATCACAGAATATAGCATGAAGCCTTGAGAAAACTACACATCCTAACCAATATGGGAAATGGCCAATGTTAAACATTTCCTGAAGTGCATTAACCCTCTCTTGATATTTCACAAAAGACTTTTCACTAACAGCTGAGAAAAGGTATTTCCTGTTTATTTTTTAGGTCTAGGCTGCTCTTTTGATTCCCTGACCTCTAGCAGTGTATAACAACTATTAGTCACTAATACTGTAGAAACAGTTTTGACAAATAGAACATGAAGACAGTATGTAAATCAAATTGGAATTCTCCAGATGTATTGGGATTCCACTTCCCAGAATTCCCAGCCAACCTATGTGTTAGGCATACTGTTTAGGAATTCTTGGCACCATTGTCTGAATACCTGGAAAATACAGAGCGTCCTAAAATGGAAACCATTATTGGCTTTTACTGGCCTTTAGGAAAAAAAGAAAAGAAAAATGAATTTGCTAAGAAAGGACCAAGAAGTTAGGAACTGCAACAAAAGTTCCTATCTAACATAACCACCTGTTGTTGTTGTTAGTTGCGAAGGCGTGTCCGACCCATCACAACCCCATGGACAACGTTCCTCCAGGCCTTCCTGTCCTCTACCATCCCCCGGAGTCCATTTAAGCT
>JANHJO010001799.1:142061-156750 GCA_032468235.1 Pseudoxyrhopus heterurus | reverse complement strand
AGGGAGGGAGGGAGGGAGGGAGGGGTATATATGGTGGATACCAAATGCTAAGAAACTTAGATTTACAAACAAAATCTCTATCCCTGTATATAATCTAATTGCCAGAATATCAGCAATCTCCCAATTAAATGACAACTATCTTCCTTACAGTCAAACATGTGGCTCACTCTTAAATGACTCTGGACAGCTTTTTATATAAAAACCAACAGCATAAGAATACCTAAACACTCAGACCTGGATAAAATGGTAGGTTTTAAGCTGTAATAAGGAGGGAGCTTGCCTCCCCTTCAGCAGCAATTCGAGGAACAATGAAAGCTGCAATACAGGAAAATAAAAATTCAGATGTATCCACAGCAGAACCTGGAAAATGTGGATGTTTTTGAAGGCTTAAGATTGTGAGGGAGATTGTATGGATGCTCCTACTGGAGCTTCAGGCTTAAGCCTTAAAAGGTTTTGTGTATCAGAAAGTACTTTGAATTACACTCAAAAAAGTAACTTATTTTCTAACAGTTATGTTGATGTGTTCTGGGCCAGCTACAATTTGCAGACTGTTTTCCAAGGGCTGTTCCAAATGGACTGCATTGCAATCACCAGTTGCTGAGGTTATATGTGCACGTGTCACCAATTCCAGCAATGTCTCTTTCAGGTAGAGGCATACCAGGTTTATTAGCCAAAGCTGACAAAAGGTCACCCTTGCCATAGAGGTTATATCCCTGTCCATCAGGATGGGAAAATCCCCTGATTGTGAATCTGTTCCTTCAAGGCTGAGCATGACAGTGTGCAGAAGAGCTGAATCCTGTTCCTAAAATCAGCAAAAATGTTGAATTGCTAACTTTTTCTCCAGGGTCCAAAATGTTATGGCTTGAAGAAAAATGTTATGGCCTACAGTCTCCCTCAAAATATCCAAGTCTGAGTGTACAGGGAATGAAAATTATAGTTATGTATCATCTGCAGGCTGATGTCAATTGACTCCAAACTCACTTTAATCCTCCCCCATGGCTTTGGATATGTATTAAATAATATGGGTGATAAGATGCAATTTTGTGCCCTCCCTCCCCACAAGCTTGAAGCAGATTTCTCTCAATATGACCATCATATAGCACTTAAAGAGGTTGGAGAAATCATTCAGAGAAGTCTTTTGCTTCCTCTGAATGATCCAAAGTGATACTGTGGTCAACAGTATCCAAGACCATCAAGTGGTCTTAAAATATCAACAGTACTACACTTCCTTTGTCTTTTTTCTGGCATTTAAATGTATCTACACTTCAAAATGAATTACATCTCAGGGTGCTAAAGGAACCACTGCAGATGTTTACAGAACCATTCCTGGTAACCTTTGAGAACTTCTGGAAGACTGTTGGGGTTCCATAAGGGTTAAAACAAAAGTTGTGCCCATCCTCAAGAAGGTGAACAAGGCAAAGTTCCCAGTCAAATTATTATAGGAGCTTATTTGTGAGCACTACAGTCAGGGCTAGTATTGGTGTTCTGCAAACTACCTAGGTGAAACTTATCGCCTTTGATATGGGTACAAATTTAATAGATTGGAGTGATGCCATTCATGTAATGTACCTGGATCTCAGCAAAGCTTTCAGCAGAATGCTTCATATTTTTCTTTATAAAATAGTAGAATTTGGGCTAGATAATACTATTGTTAGATGAACTCACAGTTTGAATAGAAACTCTGAAAAAATGATCATTGTACTTCAGCTTGAAATGAAGTATTGAATGGAGTATGAAAGGGTTCTGTTCTAGTCTGTTCAAAGTTTTTACTAAAGATGAGATAAATTTACTATTTATTTTACTGGGCTTATAAGTCTCTTTAGACATGAACAGCTCTGAATTGTCTACATCCCACTTCTGTAAGTCAGCTTAAAATGGAACAATAGAAAGCAAAACATATCAATAATATATTATTATTATTCCCACATCAATTCACTACAGATTGAAGGTCTCTTCACCGAAGGTAATGGACCATAATCTACCATGTAGCTCCAGTGCAGAGGCTTGTAGAAAAACCAGAACTGGGAAGGTGGCTAATTCTTTACATGAAAGAGAAATGCTTCAAAAAGATCTAAACAGCCTTGAAATGAATGGGATGGAATATAATAGAGAGTAATATAAAGAACTGCACCAGGGTAGGGAAAAAAATGTAAGGCACAAGATAGGGCAGAGCTGGCTGGATAGTAGTACAGGTGAAAAGACACTAGATATTCTTTTTGACTTCAGGTAAAACATGAGCCATCAGTATGACACAGCTGTTAAAAAAGCAAGTATCTCATTGGGAGTACATTAATAGGATTATAGAGTGCAAGTCCTTTTCAACTCTGGCCTGCTCAGACCCCATTTGGGATACTGTGTCCAGTTCCACACACTATTGTTTAAAAAGGACACCAACAAATCAGAGGAGACCTACCAAAATGGTGAACAGTGCAAAAACTAAACTCTGTGAGGAATAATTAATAAAGGATCTGGATACGTTCAGCCTTCAGAGAATACTCAATTTCTGGAAGGTTGCTACAATAAAAATGCAGTGGCCTTGTTTTCTATTACTTCAGAGGGCAGGATCAAAACCAATGCATTAACATTAAACAGAAGGAGGTTCATGAAGACCCTCCCAACCTCAGAAGCTATTAATCAGAGGAACAAGCTGCCACATGATATGGTGATGGTATGGGAGACGCTCAGATGAAGCCTAGACTGAGCCAGGGAATTGGACTAAATGCTGTCTAATTTCCTTTCTATCATTCTAAGTACATCAACTTTCTATTTGCTTGCAGCACATGAAACTATTTGCTGCATGAACAGGCTAGCTGGGATATCCCAATCTTCCCATTTTAAAGGACTATACTAGGAATTGATAAAGTAATAGCTTTCTATGTGTGTACATTTTTGGCATTGCTTAATCTTAAATGTGCTATTAATTATGTGAAAAGGAAATTAATGCTTTTATCCTCCGCAATCAATCATGCCAAGTGCCTTTGCCATGAAATCACTACATGGTTTTGGGCTAAGAATTTCCTGTTAGCTTCAGTTCATCCGTGTATATAATAAAGGGGGCAAAAAATAAAACCGATTTTTTATTTATAAAGACACTGTACAGATTACAGTCAAGTCTATGAAGTGCTTTGAACCACA
The DNA here is from genome assembly GCA_032468235.1 of Pseudoxyrhopus heterurus. Taxonomy (NCBI): domain Eukaryota; kingdom Metazoa; phylum Chordata; class Lepidosauria; order Squamata; genus Pseudoxyrhopus; species Pseudoxyrhopus heterurus. The sequence continues at coordinate 153,615 of JANHJO010001799.1, read as the reverse complement.
TGAAAACTTTATAAATATTAAAATGTATTATGACACCACTCTGAGCCCATTTCTTATGCTATTTCATTAGCGAGTGAATTGCTAAACAGTTAATTGATCCTCAGCTCAAGGAATGCAGGCCAAAGGCAAGAAGAAAAAAAACCACTGTACTTTTTCTCTGCCTCTCTTTCTCACCCACACACATACATGTGCGCGCACACACACACAATAGCAACTGCTTAATCCTGATGGCATAACTGATAATTAATGGAGAAAAAAAGAGAGAGAAGTTGTAAAAATGCTGTTACTGTAGTAATGTTTTTAAAACTATTCAATAGTTAATGATTTTAAACCACTTAATATTTAACATTTTAGCCAAGAACAGCTTTAAACGTCTTTGAAATGTTGCCCCGTCCCTATTAACATCTTTGTCCTCTGAAATCCAAAGCAGATCCTCCTGCCCCATATAGATCAGAAGAACAAGTTTTCCCCATGCTGGATATCAACCTCTTTTTTCTCTCCATCACACACACACACACACACACTGGACCAACAAGTTTAGTGTTATGATAATTCATAGTAGGAGAAGATAATTGGAATCCTAAATGAATTAACAAGAACGTGAGACCCATCTTGTATACCTCTGGATAAAAATACACGGCTATTGATGTCAGATTCTAAAACATGAATATGTTTGATCTTTCATTACTGCAGCTGAAGTATTAAGTAATTTATTAAAACATGAACCATAATTGGAAAAATATGAAAAATGTCAAGAGAAAAAATTATAGTATTAATCCCAGTATCCTATACATGGTTACATGGACCCTGATAATTCACTGTTTGCTCGCACAGAGATTCCTGCAATATATAAGAAAGCAACATTAATCTAGAAACCTTTCTATGTTGTTACAACAATTGATGCAGATCTCACCTTTTCTTCTAGCTAGCAAATGTTGCTATTAGCACAAAGTTCCCACCTAATACTGGTAGATCAATCCCTGAAAGAGTCTCTGCTCAGTTGCCTTCTAAAATTCCTGAGATCTCCAGATCACTGTATAGATCAGGGCATTGCAAGACATGATGCCAGTCTCTTAAGAGAATCCTGTAATGGTATGCAGGAATCCACATTTATCTGGACGTGAAGGCCCTTGTCTCCGAATTATTGGTTGGTTAGTCCTAGTGCTATTTTGCCTCCTGCCTTTGTTTCCTCTTCCTACTTCCGTATTATTATCTGTGACATAGGACTGCTAATCAAGCAAGCAGAGTTTTTGATTCCCTAGCCACTACTGGGACATGCTTTCTCCAACGAAATCTGCCTGGAACAATTTTAGGAAAAAAGGAAGTTCCCTTATAATGACCCAGTTCACAAACAATGCCATTTACATGATTCATTTCAGACTTGTTTACTAAATAAGCTACAGCTACCTTGGGTCATACATATTAAGGAATAAACCATGGTTTAGAAACAATAATAATAAGAAAAATATATCTATATCCACAATGGTTTGATGCAATTGATCAATTAATTCATATCAATTCAACTATTGGTCTATTTGGGGCAGAGACTGGTACATCTCTCCAAAATTCTTACATTCCTATACTGAATGATTTAGCCGTTCTACAAATAATGGCTAAGCTTATTTCACTACAGCTTTGGCTCAAGACAGCCCTGGTAATTGTGTTGCTGCTGTCAGATGCACGAACAAAACCAGCAACTCTTGAAATGGGTTAAAAATTTTTTTTTAATGAAAACTGGTAATAAATATTGGTGGTCGGTGGATTTGCCACCTTCTTCGTTGTTTATTTGATCTGGATTTCACATTGACTGGAGTTGGGCAGCATACGTGAATAAAATAAATAATAAAAGACATTATTGATGAGACCATATTTTTTTCTTTGAAGAACTCAAGTCGTATGCATGACTGAATGGCCACTGTGTTTCCTCAACATACTGTACCTGTGCTATAACTTAGGCTAAGAGATCAAGTATGGATCAGAATCACGCACGGAGCTTTTGAAACACATAGCAATTCGAATTTGGGTCACTGCAATTCTAATCTGGCAATTTAACCACAACAGTGTAACTCCTGTATTGTACATTCTGCTGATAAAGCAGTTCTGCCTAGCTATGCTTATTTTGTGGATGATGTTCTGCTTTGAATGGAGCTGTCTTTTAAAGGGCTAGGCAATAAGCTTGCAAGACCTTCTCAGGGTGCTTGGCTGCTGCCGGTGGTGGTTCAGTCGTATAAGAATCACAAGCAGCCTATTAGCTAAATTAAAAGTTCTCAGAATGGGATGATCCCAGTAAAATTTTACAAAACAACTCTCAGGCATGCATTGCTTACAGAACCTTGAAGAATGTGGCTTGAAAGAGATATATTGCAGTTGATATTTATATAGGATGAGAGACCTCAGGTATCAGTTAATAACAGCTGAATAACTAGTACTCAAATATAATTGTCTATAGCTTTAGGAGAATCATGCACAGGCACTTCTTGTTGTTGTTTTTTTAACAACAAAACCAAGTGGCCATCCTATGCACACATGCCGAGATAGTTGGGAACAGCTTGCAAAGCAGCCAAACCATGTTAAGAAAGGTACTTTGTAGGTGTTTCTAAATGTTGCAAAGCACCTTTTCCAAAAGATTTGCACTAATCAAAACAGGCTTTTTCTAGTCTGAAGTTTAGCCAGAATATTTCCTTCATTCTCCGTTACCCCAATACTCCTCTAAGTTCCCCAAGGTAAAATTTAGCAAACAGTTGTTTATACTATATTACAAGCAGTAGAATATATTACATGTATTACATAACCTCCTCCGGCATGTATTCAAATGAATTAAAAGGAACCTTTGAATAGATGTGTAGACTGGAAGCCATACTCACGGTTCAACCAAACACAGAATTATTTTGCTAATCTGCAGGTTAAAATAAACATTCTTTCCCTTCTTGATATTTTTTAAAAATTGTAGCTACTGGAAAGATCCAACTGAGAAAACATACAAACACATCTGCATGTGCCACACATAGTTTTGCTTAGTATTTTCCTGATTATAAGCTATAAAATGAGCTTCAATACATTTCTGAAAGCCAACCACTGAAAAAAATATTTTATTTTAATACATCAACACATATTCTGTCTCCCGATGCTTAGCAACTGACTCATATTTATGACGGTTGCAGTGTCCCAGGGTCATGTGATCCCCTTTTGCGAACTCTTGACAAGCAAAGTCAAAGGGGAAACCAGATTCACTTAACAGCTATGTTACTAAAGTCACTACTGAAGTGATTCACTTAACAACTGTGGCAATAAAGGTTGTAAAATAGGGCAAAATTCACTTAACAACAGTCTCACTTAGCAACAGAAAATTTGGGCTCCATTGTGGTCGTATGTCGAGGACTGTTTTGACTGCTGTTGATAAAGACACTTTTGTGAAGCCAGCAACTTTTTAAAGAACCAATTTCACATATTATGATGTGGAAGTGCTAAAGAAGGAAATGTCAGTGATCTTTCTCCATAACAGACAGCCCACAAAGTTGATCCAACAGAAACTGCTGATATACTCCATAAAATTAATTAGTGGTAAGGATAGTTTCTCTTTTGATATATCTCTTGGGTAAATGTGCTTTAAAATAATTTTACTTCAGATATGAGAATGATGCTCCTACAGTTAATTCTTCAACAGGAAAGATAATTTTAGTATATGCAGGAAGGACAATTTGCAGAAAAATAAGAAAAGATGATTTAAAGTAGGCAGGGAATATGACCATAGCACCTGTCTGCAATTCTTTATAGCGGTTGCATCCATTGCTTTCATTTATTTGCAGATGACTGAGAGAAAATTCAAATGCCAGTGAAACACTCTAAAACTAAATGTATCCTTTTCCTCTGTTTTTTTTTAAACACGCTGTTGCTAAAATCATTTTCTTCTTATTAAGAAATTTTGAGAAAAATATTTTTTAAAACGAGGCTACTACTTTTCAGGAAATGTCAGAATTTCTGGAATGATAAAATTAGAATATTACTTTGTGTAAAACTGGTCCAGAGAAGCCAATTAAAACATGGAACTGCTTTACTATCAATTCCAGTGATTTCTGAGCAAAGAAAAACTTACACTAAACTTTAGGCGGTCACTTGTATACAATCTAATGATCAGTGCTAAAAATTCAATAGTGCCAATTGGTTGTTAAGCAGACAGGAGAAATAAATGTCTATCTCACTCTAAAAGTTGTAATGCATTTAAGGGGCGAGTACCAGAATTGTTAACTTGCACAACTGCTTTCCTGATATTAATTTCTTCCTGGTTTCTAGCAATATGTACAGTTTCCATTTACAGACATACCCCATTATTCCTTTAGCTTACACTGAATTTTTTTTCATTGATAACCACCTTTAAATTCCTTTGATCCTTATTGGAAGGAAACTGCTTGAAATTTGCTTATCATTCTGCTTCTTGGTTTTATAAAAAAAAATATGACCATAACAAGTTGCCACTGAGACAGAAAAGTTGCAGAAAGGGACAACCCAAAACTATCAGAAAGCTGAAACACATAAGGGGGAGGGAGGCAGCAGTAATTTGGGTCCTGGAGATTAGGAAATTTAACGCTTTCAATCCAAATCACTTCTGTTACAATCTAAATACTGTTTTAATCAAATGTATTAACTCAAGAATCTGCCACCACAATCTTGACAGCTGCTGCCTGAGATGGCTTTAAATGGAGATAATAAATTGTTGACAGACTTAACTTAAATAGCAAAGTGGAACTTCCACTTTCATTGGCATAAAACCTCAAAATATCAATTACTAGGGTATCTGAAGAGAAACTGTTACCTTCTGTGTGTGAGCAAGACACAGGAAGCCAAAAGACGGAATTTTGGTAATGTCTAGCAAGCTCAACCCAGGATTTTCTTGTTCTGTAGAATTCCCTTGGATTCTGCTACCATCAACACTTCAGACCTTTTCCCTTGTCCAGATCTGAAGTCTTGCTTTTTTTCAAAGTCTTATTTTATCTAATAAATAGCTAAAATTGAAACACTTCTTTGACACCAGCTAGCTGCCCAAGAAATCTGTTCTCTTTAAGGAGGGAGGAGACAATGCTAACGTTATTTATTTGACAAAACCCAAACAAATACTCAACCTAAGCAAAAGCAATAGTTTTTCTGACTTAAGCGTTCCATCAATGTCTAGTGAGCACACAGAGTGTTACATTTCCTTGACTGCATTTCTTTTGACACTGGCCTTTTTTGGACTTCAGACAGACCCTTCAAACAGAATCATGATGTTTAAGGCACAAAACTCCCCAAGATCTGAAGTGTAATCAAGTTATATTGAAAGGGCAGAGAAATTGTCCTAAACTGCACCATCCTATGTATACTGCAGTAGAAACAATCTCTTTTTGATTAATGGGCTTACTTCCAGTTAACTGTGTACTAGATTGCAGTCTGAAGGAGCAAATCTGGGACTAAACCCCAATAAACTAGATTTATTGATGAGGAAACCAATTTAGAATTCTAGAGTAAGACTGCAACTGAATCCTCATATACTTGGGGTTAAGCTGTAAGAAAAACAAAGCTACACTTACAGCAACATTTAAATCTTCCAATTAACCTCCCAAATTGGAAAGTAGGCTTCACTGAGATCAGTATAAGCACAAAAGAAAGCCTTCTAATAATTGCATAAAACAATTGCAGGGAAATGGCAAAGAAGAAACAGGAAGAGGCAACACTTTATGAATATAGACAAATATAATTCTCCCAAGATAATGTTGCAAGGTCCAATCTGAGTTAGTCACTGGGACCAGAGGTTTGTTCTTCCAAGCTTTTCAACTTGTGCTTGAGCCCATCCTCTGGGAACTCAGGACTCGGATTGGACCCTGCAACATTTTATTATGCTGATCAAGTTGTCCTTTTTTTTTTTTACTAGTAAGAAAGAAATTACAGGCAGCTTTTTACAATATAGAATCTGAATTCTACAAACCTCAAACACATCCTACCAGCAGCCAAATCCATCTGATACCACAGAACTTGTCTGTAACTAGCGAGGCCAAGATCACAGTCTGTATTATGATCATTTGTCAATAAGCACAAAACATTGCCCTGTTGCAAAGAGTGTTTCACAGAATACTAACAATAGTTTATTTATTTACTACAAGATAATAGCGCTATTTTTTAAAAAGTCTTTTTGCACATATTTTTGCAAATTCTTATTGAGTAGAGAAATGTTTACAGTTCTCTAGAGGTTGAAGAAAACAAAAGATATTTTAAAAGAAAGAAAATGTAGGATACACATTTTATTAATACCAAACACCAATACCAAATACACTATATATCAAATAATTTTTATTGATATATTTCCTGATATCCTCCCTGCTTCCACAATGCAACAAAGTAAGTTTTGATTAAAACATTTCCCCCCCCCCTCTAATATAGGTAGGGTACTAAAATGTACTCTTCCCATGTGCCCGTGTGCCGTAATCTTATAAAATAGGCAACAAGCTCATTTCTAACCCATGGTCGCTAGACCAGTTCACGAACACAAAGTCTGCCTTCTTAAAATAATCTCTACACTAACTTACTGTTCAAAGGGAGAATAAAAGTGAGGATTCAGAATTCAGTTCAAACTCCTCTGCTTCAAATTCAGGGGGATTTACTGTGGAATGAGCCTGATTAATAGAAACTTCAATCTCTACACAGACAAATACATGATTTTCAGAACTGACTGCTTGCAACCAACTTGAATCTCGGGCAAGAGGGGGGAGGGAGATACATATACTGATGAAATCTCTAACACTCATATTTATCTGGAAGTAAGTAGGGTTTGGCATTTACTAGGTACACATTTATAACACCTGCTTAGCTTAAGGTATGTTGGGAGGAAAAAATCCTCACTTTGCCATAGGACATTTTTTTAAAAAATTAGTCAAGGAATGGATCCTTAACTGGGCCATTTCTGATCAATTTACTTTTTAATAACTTTAGTACAGAACAGTAGTAGCAATAATAATACTATAATTTGCTAATTTGCTTTACACATCTGTTCTGGGGTAATAGGAACCGCACCCCCCCACTTATGGTATGGCAAGTATATATAGCAGCAAAGGAGGAATTGCCTAAAAGGCCACAATCCCTTTTAATGGAACCCATCAATGTTAAAAGTTTTGAAGATTAAAGATGTTAAGTTTAGTCTTGAAACATGATCACGTAGACCTAATGTAAGAATTTAGGAATGGGAGGGGAAATGTACTCACCAAAGGTGACATAGATCCATTTGGCAGGTAAGGATCAGACAGCATGAGGAAAGGGTATCCAGAATAAGGAGATCCTTTATACATCCCTGGGTCCTGATGTTTTAAACCTGTCAACATTCAAGTCCCTGGTTAGGATTTCATCTCAGAACCAATCTCCCCTCCACTCCACATACATTTGTGGCATCATTTGTGCTCGCTAGCATCTGTGAGATTCACCTGACGTTCAATTCCCTATTACTGCCACGCACGAGCCGCAGTTTGCAACTTATCTGGTGGTATAAGGTAAGCCACAAAGGAAAGGACCACGTCCCAGAATGAAAACAGTGTGCAGATGTGCTCATTTCTCCACCTTGGTTAAACTGATGCTCTTGGTCAATAAGGAGTGGGATGCACTCCATCTCAGGTATTTGTACCTGCCCCATACTTCTTCCCCAAAGAAGGGGGGGTTCACCCCTGCAAGGAGCTCACTGTGCCAGCAGTACCCAAACCAACTTTTCATCCCTTGCAATACTTAATTATGGAAAAAAATGGGTTGTGGTGGTGTTGGTGTGTGTGTGTGTGTGAGCGCGCGCAAAAGCGGGGGGGGGAGGAATGACAGCCTACGGAGAAGCACCTTTAAGTTAAGTTTCAATCGCCTGCACCCGGTAGCCTTGCAGGTCGGGGCTTTCACGAGCGGTGGGGAGTCCCTCTCCGGCGCGGGCGCGAGGCGTTTGCCCGCTTTGATTTCGCTGCAAGGCATTGACGTTTCCCCGCGACCACGAGGGCTGCCAAACCTTCCCCCTTCTTTCCCCTCCCCTCGGCGGTCACGCTCCCTCCCTTGAGGCACGGAGGGGAGAGGAAAAGGTGGGCGGCGGGGAGAGGAGGCGAGGAGGAGGAGGAGAAGAAGGAGAAGAGCGGGTGGCTTCCCCCCCCTTTGGTTTCTTTTCCCCCGCCACTGACCAACGTCCCTGTGATCCGGGAGTTTCTCTGGATAGACTCTCTGGGGCTCTTGCAGCCGCCGGATTGCCTGCAAAAGGCGAAAAGAGAGAAAGGGATGAAGGTCGATTTTTTTTAAAGTTTTTTTAAAGTTTTTTTTTTAAAGAGGAGAAAGTGATCCGGGCGGGCGGGGTTCGGTCTCACCTCGGGATGGGCTCCTGCGGCGACGACGACTCCGGCCACGGTTGCTGCTGGGTTGGACGACTGACGGTTGCTGCCGCCGCTTTCCGACTCATTCACCAGAGATGATTTGAGGTCAGCCAGGTCCCCCTCGGTGAAGACGTTGGCCTGGATCTTCTCCTCCTGCTCACCTTCGTCCTTAAAGGCGATCATCTCGTCGTTGGCTCCCAGATCATCGCCTCCGCCGCTGAGTTGGGGCATTTTCTTCCCGAGCCAAGCCAGGGAAAAGCGAATTTTTTGGGCGTCGGAGCGGCGCCGGGAAGGAGAGCGGCGCACTCCGGTTCCTCTGTTCTTCCTTGAAGGAGGAGGCAAAACGTTGGGCGACCTCCTGACCGCTATCCCGGCACTCCGACTCTCGTCGGGGCGCTAGCCTGGGGAGGGAGATGGGGGACTAGGTTTGCGGTCCAAGGCAGGAAAAGCAAGCGGAGGGGTCGAGGCAGCGATCAACCGCTTCCCCCCCCCCTCCGCGGTCTCGAGTGCCCCTCCTTCCCCAGCCCCGGGAAAGTTTGACTAAGCAGCAGCCGGCCGGCCGGCCAGCTAGATAGTCTAGCCTGGATGAGAAACCTGGAGCAGCAGCACCGGCGACTTTCGCTGGGAAGGAAAAAAAAAACACACAACACACACACACAAAACAACCACCCCGAGCAGCAGCCGAGCTAGCGCTGTTAAAGTGCGCGACTCTGGGAGAACACTGGAGAGCCCTAGCCAAAGACTTTCAACATCAAAGCCGCCGCCGGCTGATTGACAGCGGCGGGGAGGGATTTTGGAAGACTCTGTTCTCCCGCGACGCGCTTCAGCCTTAAAGAGACAGCGCCCGTCTCCCCTCGCACGGCTGCAGGGGATGCTCGCGACGGGCCAATTGAGAACCGGCGCTCTCGCCTCCGTGGGCTGAAGGAGGACAGCGGCCGTTCCCCAAACCTCGGCAGGGGCGGAAAACAAGCTCGGCGAGGAAGGAGGAGGAAGGGTGCGAGCTTTTTTCCCTCTTCCTGACGAAAGTTGGTCCCATCCGATGGATTGGCGCACTTACACGTGTCGGTGCGCAAGTAATACGCAGACGCCGCCGTCCTGTACGCAGGCAGTGCAAGAGAAGGAGAGCCGCGGAGCGAACGAACAATGGGGGCTTGGATCCGGGCTGCTCCCTTCTACTGCACCCCCCCCCCCTTTCACGACCTGGTTGCCTCCAGATGGCTCGGACAACTCGCAGAATTCCAAGTCAGCTCGTTTTACCAAAGGCCATGGTGACTGGGGATTATGGGAGATGTCGTCCAACACGTAGGGAAAGAAAGCATGTTGGGAAGCCTGTTTTAATGCAACATTAAACATTAATCTGTAGGTAATTGCCTTAGAGAAGGAGACGGTGGTTGTTTCTTTTTTTAAAATCCCCTGCATCATTTCGGAATATACTCTGATAAGTCTATGGAACCATTCCTATGTAACAATCACAATACAATCTGTCTGCCTGTCCCCCTCCCTCTCATTTGGATGAGATCACAGTGGGGTTTCTTTCTGAGCAAAGGGTTGCTGTAAGGGTCTGATCCCATAACCATTTATTTGGAAATCATCTCAAGGGAATGGAACCAGGATGGGTGCACTTATCAAACCAAACCATGATTTGTTTAACCATTGTTACATAAAACGGTTGACTAGATTAATGCAACATGCTAAATAAAAAAAAAAAACCCATGTTATGGTTCCAATTAACCACACTATTTCCTAGTAAATTCATATGAATTACAACTATTTCTATATCACGCTGTTATACTATGTGAAATAAAACCAGGTCTTTCTGACATCCAGTCACCCAAAATTGCAGTGCTGCTGTTTACAGCTGTTGTTCTAGCGAGACATGCCTGTCTTCCCCACAGATCCTAGACACAATTTTTTTTTTAATTTTAATGGCACCAACTTTTAAATAAGCAAGGGTTAGATTACAGCCTTAATTGCCCTTATTTTATTGCATTTTATTTTCTTAATGAATGGGCAGAACTATTTTTTAAATTAAACTTGGGGTTTAGACTAAACCCAAACTAGTCAAACAACATGAAGCATCAGCAGTCGGTTTTTTTATTATTATTATTAATAAAGACTCAGCTTTTCCAGCTATGCCTGCAACTCTAGCCACATTTTTTGGCACATTGAACCAATGGGACTGACTTCTGAGTAAATCAAGCCTGGGCTCTATTTCTGATATTTACCCCCTGCCGGCTTCCCTCCTTTTTGGTCTCATTGACTGTAAAGAAGTTCAACTAACCTGGGCCCAAGAGATGCCCTTTTACATTTGGGGGTGAGGCTGTTTTGCGCTGTGAATGGGCAAAGCCCTTCTCTCTCTTTTTGTGCCTGTCAACTGATCATACAGTGCTAAAAGCATTTATCTAGGTCTGATGGGGTTTCCAGGTTCCCGAAGCCCCCCCCCCTCCATCAAGGAACTCCTTTGTTTCTCCCCCCCTCCCATTTTTTCTTTTCTTTCCTCAATTTCTCCTCTTCTGGTATTGGTGATCCCTCCTGGAATAAAAACATGTAACACTGGATCTCAGATAATGATTACTTTTCCTAACGTGCCTCGAGGGTAAGGAAACATGAAATTAGCAACTTTTCAGCCGGTTTTCAAACCACTTAAAGCGGGGGTGTCGTCCAGAGGCGGGGTGAAAAAAATTTTTAGGCGATAAAATTTTCATTTCGGGTCCTCCTCAAAGTCCCTGCTACTCACGAGAGAGTTCTGAGACGACCATTTTTTCCAACCTGGCGCTCACATTTTCTGTATACAAAAGTTAATGAATAGTAAAACACTCCGACGAGACTCCCGCTCCTTTTCATAGCGGGACAGCTGCGGGTCTTTGCAAGCCTTCCATCTGGTGGGGGATTTGAACAAGTCCACGTAAAGAGGTCTTCATACTCTCCGCATGGCACATAATTGTTACTTTCAACACCTCAATTATCTCCAGGGCTTCCCTCTGCTTAAAGGTCGTGTTCTGCTATTGAAAAAGATTTATTTTTCGGCAGCTCCAAAGCAAACCCACCCTTCCAATAAAAACAAAAAATGGAGAAGAAACAGCCTTTTCCATCAGATGCGTGACTTCTCGGGGCGTGCTTAGATGCCTTTCTTCATTTTTTTCTCCCGCCTTCCCTCTCTTTTCATGAAACAAGTAAGCTAAGGATGAAGACATCCTTCATCT
>JANHJO010001799.1:114129-133495 GCA_032468235.1 Pseudoxyrhopus heterurus | reverse complement strand
GGAAAGGAAAGGAAAGGAAAGGAAAGGAAAGGAAAACCAACACACATAGAGCTATTAACAGTGTCAGCCCCGACTATACCCGGGCAATGCCGGGTCATCAGCTAGTTTATATAAAAAAGGGCAGCCAGCCTAATGTGTTTGGATTGCGACTCCCAAAACGATTGGCTGGAGGACAGTAGAGACTTTCCTCTAGTTAATCATGTCAGTTCCTAAATATAAGTTGTCTTTTCTATTTCCTTCAAGTGTCTTTCAAATAAAAGGCACTGCCTCACTCTTTGACCTTCTCTATATATTAGACCCTGGAAATGTATTTTCCAAGAAGCAACAGATGGGTTTAGTAAATTATAGCCTGCAATGGAGTCCGTATCTGGAGCTGAGTGAGATCAGATCTGAATGATAAGGGAACATTTTCTAAAAATTATTTTCCACCTTGCTGGAGATTGCTGAGCATTCATTTCCCATGATAGTCCCAAGATGCTCATTATCACCTGAAATGGGAACTTCCAGCAACATTTTTTTTTTTACTTGTTACCTTTCATGGAAGGACCGGATAGTTCATGGGAGGAAGCTTATCCCGAGGATAGGGGATTGGTGTTCTACCCTTACAGACAAATGGTAAGTAGGTCCATAGAATGTACTAGTTTGCAAAACATCTTATAATGACTAACAAGAGAAGGAAAGAAGAGATTCCTGCATTCCTAGAAGAGGTTTGGAGAAGAAGCTTGGCTCCTCTAGCAGAGGGGATATAGAATGTGCTATCTTTTCTCTGTACTTCTTTCCAAGGTGTCTTCTATATGAACAATTGCTCATCCAGGAAACTAACTTTATATGTTCTAACCTTGTATATCTGAAAGATAGGGATCTGTTGAAGAGGTGGTCTATTTTATGAACATGGAGGAAAAGGTAGTTGCATGTATGTATGTTGTGTATTTGGCAAAAAAAATGGTAATCTTATTAGAATGCTCAAACCTAAAACACTATTTCAACTCAAATTCCCCTCAAGGTAATAAAGGTCTTTTTAGATCTACAAGTGACAGTGAGGCATACTTTATCCTTTGTGTTTTAGAAAAACACGGTCATTCGTGTCTTTTTCCTTTGGTTGACCTTCTTCATTCATGATGTGTGCCTTGCTCCTTTAACCTGCCTTCTTCTTGTGTCTTGATCTTTTTTCCCCCCTGACTTATTCTTTATCTAGCATATCTGGTTTTGTTTCATGACTCCCTACATCTCAAACAGCTGGTTTCAGCCCCTCCTGGCACTTGTGATGTGACTGTGAGCTGGAGAGGCAAAGCTGAGAGATGATGACTTGCCCAGATTCACTTATTCATTCATCAAGGTCACATATCTATTTCAGCCAACACATGATTGGTAGAAAAATAACAGACCTCCTTTTTCAACCCTAAAAGATACACCTATACATAAGGGTATAAAACAAAGAAATGACAAAAAGTTGAATTTGGGCAAAACTTTCTTCTAGCTCCATTAGCCTGAACTTATCCTTGTAATGCACTGCTATGATATTTATGACTTTATAAAATATAAATTATCTAGGCCCATTCCCTCAGTTCATACTCCATTAACCTATCTGTATTGAATTTACTAGATCCATTAAATATTTTTTCCTTGATGTTTCAGGCTCAGGGCTGTTCAATATAACACCCCAGGCCAGTAGTATACCTGAAAACATTTTCTTTGGTATATACCAAACTCTCATGCAACCTGGCCTTCCACAGTTCAATTATTTTATTATCTTTTCTGAAGAAAAGTTGGCGTGTTGCAGTGCAAAGTATCAGTTTCCAAATTATTCATGATTTACAGGAATATCTTCCCACCTGGACACCAAATGGGTCCCATAAGCCTTGTTAGATAAAAATAGAGGATTGCTTCAGTGCTTCATATGAAAGTTTGGTGGACTACCTAGACAAAAGAGAAATATAAATTGGGGGATAAAAGGAACTAAGAGCACCCTAGGAGTCTTGATGAGCTGGGATGGAGAACTGTCTTCGGGTTGCCTTCTAGTAAATTGATGACTTGTGTCTGGCCAACTCAATCAAAGGCCTTTTGTGAAAAATGAGGTTCCCTTTCCTACGAGGCATATTGTAACAATACTATGACTGCAGATTCAAGACCTGCTTACTTGAAAAACTTAGGAATCTATATTTGCTCAAAGGTGTGGGCACCATAAAATGAAAAGCAGCTGAGAAACTCTGGGATGAAGGATCTAAATGTTCACTGAATTGTATGGCTCTTTTTTCAGAGATCCTGAGAAATAGTTCCTCAAGTTGTGGAATTTTAAAAATTAACTTTTCAATTTGTGTTTGATTTTTCACAGAATCATTTCCATAGGACCCAGATTATTGGGGGCAATATGCTGACTCTGTAAACCGGTTAGAGAGGGCTGTAAAACATTTTGAAGTGGTATATAAGTCTTAGTGATATTGCTATTGCTATAGGTCTTTCAATCCATCTTTATGATAAACTTTATTTTATACGGAGTAAAGTATTCCAATATATAAAGATTACACATATTAATATTGACTTTTAAAGTTATTTTAGCTCCAAAACAATCCTTGCCAGTTCTAATAATCTAATCCTTTTCCAGTTAATTTATTAATTTCAGCAAGATGAGCTTTGTAATCAGACTTATAGTGGTTTATAATTTGTATATCTGATGCTACATTGCAAATATTTGGGTCACTATACTACAGTTCATAATCATGTGATTGAGCTTGGTGGATGTCGCATGAATAAGGATGATTCATGGGATGGGTTGAAATACTCACTTAGGCTTGCAGGAACTACCTCATCAACCACAGAAATCCAACTTCTGCCAAAGGGATTTTTTGACGCTCTTCTGGACATGCCCCAACAAACCATATTCATTTGGAGAGCAGCTCTTACTCACTTCTGGAGCCTCCTGGCTCATCAACAATATTATGACTGTCAGCTCTTCTCCACCTTTTGCAATTATCTTTTCAGAATACTGGTTTTCAAACGTTGCCTCCATTGCAAACTCATAATATCTGATTTTAGAAATCTTCTAAGTCTAGGTTTTAGAAAGGCATATAAAGCAACTAGCCTGGATGCTTGCTATTTGTGGCACTTCGGGAATCAGTATTACTAACACTGCATGATTTTTACATAGGTAGGGTAATACCTTGTGGGCAAATTCATATTATTACATTCATACTACTACAAATTAAGCCTGCTTGGTTGTCCTCCTAAACATATCTAGGCTTTAAGCCTATAATTGTGGCTTCCACCAAAGAGTCCTGCAAAGTAATATGCTAAAATAAATGAAGTCCCATTAGCAATAGGAAAACTGTTCCTACCTATCTAGTCTGGCTTTTAGAATCTTTCTGGACCGGTTGGAACATCAAGGACTTTCTGTCCTGAAGAAACCAATAGCTAGTCTATATGAAAGTAGTCACTCTTTGAGATATTTTTCTGAAGAAGTTGTTCCCATTAAATTGAAAACTAGAAGTCAAGGAAGAGACCCAGACTCCAGCTGAATGGCCAGATTCTTACAGATCATTCTCCTTTAGGTTCTACACCAATTTACAAGGGCTACGAACAATGTTCTGTTGGAATAGGGGAGTCAGAAGAAGTTTTGAATCTATCCAATGCCTGAATTTTAGAGTCAAAAAGAAAGCAATCATCACTGAAAAAAAAGTGATCATCCTCCTTCCCACCTTTTTGAGCCTCCACACAGATGATGATGCCACCTGTATGGGATGAGTTGTGTTGTTGAACATAATTGAAACTGTTACTGGTATGTGCAATTGATAATGATAATAATTACAAAGGGATGTCTTAGTAATTCTGGCAAGGACAGATATTTTTGTCTTCGGCTTTCTTTGAATCACTGCCTTAAAAGCCTCAGCAGTAGAATCTTATGGATATGTGTTTTGTAGTAAATCCTACTGAATTCATGAAGACTTTATTCAAGGGAGTGTGTAGAATTTCTGCTAGCAGGACGACTGTCGAAAAAAAAAGGCTAAAATAGAATGAGATGTTGTGTGTGCTCTTCCCTCTTGTCCTAGCCATTAAAAAAAGATTTCCTTCACTTTGTAAACAACAAAAGAAAAATTATCTATATTACCTCCACATTTGGCAATTGATTCCATGCCAGCTGGGGACATTTAGCAGATGGATGGCCTCTTCCACAGCATGGCTTTTTGGCCTTTCAGTGGTCAATTTTTTTTTTTCTGAGGTAGGATGAGCTAGGCAGAGAAAACAGAAATGCCTGGTTTTTAACTCAGCTCCCTCCTTCTGAGATTGGACCTTTCTCTCTGACCCTGAGGACAGGACTCTAATGAATCCTTTATTCCCTTGGACACCTTCATAAAAGCCACAGAATGGCTGCCTTAACTGAATAAATTGATACTATCTTTTAGTCATGCAGCATTTAAAAAAAAACATTTTTAATATAAGTCCATATAAAATCCACAATTAGGAAGCACAGTTTAAAAGAGGGGGTACTCTTTTTTGTCAGAAAGGAAATTTATTTTCCAATATAATAACTGAAACCAACCAATCAATCAATCTCTCTTGCACTCTCTCACACAAACATAATCATGCATTCCTTTTCACACTAAGGGATAATTCTGAAACTGTGGTTTTTTCCCCCCTTTAAAGGGTTCTATGTGGCTTGGTAATTAACTTTTTATGGCTTTCACCCATGTCTCATCTATGCCTTTCCAGATGCAACCAATTTTATTACTTGAAAGAAAAAGTGACCATATATATCTAGATTCAGTTCATTCTCATGTTTGGGATGTTTAGTATTGTTGATAGCAGCTAATGGGCTACCATTAAAATATGGTGGCAGTACAGTATAACTGCCTGCCCGCCCGCCTCATTTTATAGAACAAGTTCAGGTCATTTTACAACTTTAACAGGCAGGCAGTCTACTTCTCTAGCCCATGGTGCGCTTCTCTGGGTTGATGCCTGATTATAGACTTACAGAAAAAATTAAACTGTTTTCTGTGGGCAAAGAAAACTGGCTGTGATTAAACTAGAAGATGAGAAGAAAGGCATATACAGTTTTATTGAAATCATCTTTTAAATAGGTTGATCTCTGTCCCTATCAGCTGTTTTAACAAATACCTGTATTTGGATTCATGAAATTCATGTTCCTTATCTGAACTATCAATCAAAATATATATGGTGGAGACTTTAGGGGTTTTAAAATCTTATATTCAATATTTAACTATTTGGATTACCTTCATGAATACACAGTGAAGAAGGAAAGCCCACATTCATTAAATCTCAATATATTGGCAGTTTCATATAATATACTGGGAAAACAGAGTAAGGCTTTGATGATAGGAGAACAATGAAAAAAACTATACAGTTGGATGGATCCTGGGCATAAGAAAACCTTTTCCACCGTGATTGTTGACAGAATACCAATTGATCTCAATACTTCACTACTTGCATAGCAGTCCACTTGTTCAATGGTGAAAATTTTACTTGTTTTCATAGAAGCATAAATACAGAGTTGGAAGGTACCTTGAATAACATCTAGTCCATTCTAGCTCAAATGCAGAAATGGAACTGCAGCATCCTTGGTCCATTTGTTACTTCCGTACTTCCAATGAATGAGAGTTCATCACGTCCAAAGTGCTCAGTTTCACTATAAGGCATTTCTCCTTTGAAAAATTCTCCCAGCACTTAACCAAAATCTAATGCTCTGCAATTGTTGCTATTTAACTCAAGTCTTTTCTTCTGAAACTATCAAGAGTAAGTGTCCTCCATCTTTCAAGAATAGAAAAGGCAGCTATCATGTTTCCCTTTAATACTCTTTTCTTTGCTCAGGCGATAGAGCATGCATTCAAAAAGCATTAAATGTGAATCAAACCAACATAGCTTGCTTGGTAAGCCATAGTTTAAATTTAAGAAATCCTGCCTGCTATGAACATTACTGTTTTGATGTTGGGACTGCTTTTGAAGAGTATCAGGAAGCTTCAGGGAGTGCAAAATGCAGCAATGTGGTCAGTTATGTTTACTATAAGATATGCACATATTACAACTTTGCTATGTGAACTACATTGGTTTCAAGTTTGCTTATAGACACAAAGTCAAGATGTTGGTTATAACCTTTTAAATCTCACATGGTATGAGAGCAGGATATTTGAGGATCCACTTCTCCCTGGTTAGATCTACCCATCTCATCAGATCTGGCAAGAGAGAAATGTTATGGGTCTTTTATGCTAAGGAATGTTGTCATGTGGGATCTAGGTAGAAACCCTCTTCTGCTGTGGCATTTACCTTGTGGGATGTCACTCCTCCAGGTGAGGTTGGCTCCCACCCTAGTGGCATTGTTAACTAGCTTGGAGTTTTCATGGTAGTATGGAACCTGTTAGATGGCTGTATGACAATTAATGAAATGTGGTCTCTGTAAGTTCTTCTGCCATTTTTTGTTTTTATTTAAATTTATCATTACTATATATACCACCCAGAGTTGTTAGATGGGCAGCTATACTAATATCAATAAATAAATAAATAATAAAAAGAAAGCATACAAAACTCTTAGGACCAGTTACTACAAAATCAATGCCCAGCAAAAAAAATTCCTTCAGTTTGTTCACCATTTTTCATTTGTTTTTTTTTCATTCTTTTTTTTGGCACAGTTGCAATTTGGTCATGTTTATTTAATGCTGTTTCACTTACAGCACCTTATACATGTGAAGATACTGAGTTAAGAGATCACAATAAGGGATACAGAACAATTAAACCCTGTGGGGTGTATTATATTACACCTTGCTTGAAACAATTATAGATATTATCTTTGCTATTTTAAATTAGATTGTATTGCGTCGCTTTCAATCATTACAAAGCATAAATTGTGAACAAGTCTATTAAGTCTCCAAACCTGGGGGGAAACAAGAAAGATGGCTCATTTACATCATCAAAAAATTGAGATCTGGGAAGTCCATGGCTCAAATCTCACTCCAGTTATGAACTGATTGTCTGGGTTGATTCAAAAAACTATATTAAAAGCATTTTATGAGTCTCCATGTTTGGGAACACAGTCCTTGTCATGGTATGTTGTAAAAAAAAGTCCATCATCATGCTGAATCCTCATATGGTTTAGCAATAACAATAGCATTTAGACTTATACAGGTGGTACTCGACTTACAACAGTTTAGTGACCGTTTGAAGTTACAACAGCACTGAAAAAGTGACTTATGACATTTTCCACATTTAGCACTATTGCAGTATTCCACGGTCATGTGATAAAAATTCAGACACTTAGCAACTGACTCATATTTAGGATGGTTGCAGTGTTCCAGGGTCATGTGATTCCCTTTTGCAATCTTCTGACAAGCAAAGTCAATAAGGGAGCCAGATTCACTTAACAGCCATGTTACTAATTTAATAATTGCAGTGACTCACTGAACAACGGTGGCATGAAAGGTCATAAAATGGAATAAAATTCATTTAATAAATGTTTCACTTAGCAACAGAAATTGTAGGGCCAGTTGTGATTGTCAGTTGAGGACTACCTGTATACCATCCCATAGTGCCTTAGAGCATGGTTTACAATGTCAGCATTATCTGCATATCACCCCCGACAATGTGGGTCCTCATTTTACCAATCTCAGAAGGATGGAAGACTGAGTCAACTTTGAGCCAGTCAGGATTGAACTCCAGGCTGTGGGGAGAGTTTGCCTGCAATACTGCACTTAGTCATTACGCCACCAGGGTTAAGGGAATTTGATACAGCATGTGATGTAAATATAGCACTTCCTTCTGATTAACCTTGGCTTAGATTTAGTGAGTGTCAATAAAGAACCCTGAAGAAGTTTCCCTTCAACAAAAATGAGGACTGAGAATATGTATATCTAGTTTGTGTACAAAACTGAGTGACTAAATTATGGATACTCACATTCCAAGTCTAAAATGCAGTAGACCATTGAAAGGCAATTGGGTTATTTGTGATCAGGATACATGCAAAGATTGTAGATAGGCCTTGCTGCAAAAATAACAAAAAAGGCACATCTCTTCTAAAGCAATAAATACGATGAATATTTGCTTTAATATTTTGATGGCTTTTGAATGTGTGCTTCTTGCTTTGAAAATAAGATACGAAGATTGCAGTAAGTTAGAACAGTAGTTCATGTAAGACAAAAGTCCACCCTTGTTCTAAATTAATGCCAGACTTGATTTAATTATGGACATCATCTGTCCTTGGAGCCATCATTAGATCAGCAATCAGAATTTTCTGTCTGACAATGCTTTGATGCACAACATAGCAATAATATCAGTGGATCTAATGGGAGAGTATACCCATTAATTTCATAATTGTTCTAGTCTTCACAAAACACGTAGTTTGTTATCCTGCTTTTATTAAAATCTGAAACAGCCTCAAACCAAATGCTGGAGAGCTAATTCTTAAGAATGAAAACCTGATCTCTGAAAAGATTTGCTCAGAGATTATTGGGTTCTAATTCTTGATATGGTCATGTTTCATTACACATTGTTTTATAATGTACACATCTCTCAAAATTGCAGTTTTGAGGGGATAGCATTGGGGAGCTATCAGCAGGGATGCATCAGCAAGGACCTGGATGATTAATATTTAGATTCTGTTTGGATCTCTGCGAGGGCTCCAGCCCAAAACCATGAATGCTTTTGTCAGTTTATTTTATTTTTTGCACTAGCAGCAGAAGGCGTCAAGGCAGCCTGAAGTATAATAATCCATAGAGTTGGGAATATAGTGCTAGTTTTCCTGCACCCCCTTGTGGATGCCTCTAGAACAAATAAGCAGTTTTCATCAACAAGCACCTTCTCCTTCCAAGTTTCTGCTAAAACAGGTTTATTTGAGTAAAGATTCAGGGTAAGCATCATTTTAGGAACAGGCAGATTAAACAGTATTTGTAGGCAAGACTCACATGTAGTAAAAGCAAAACTGTATCTAATTTAACTGCCAATATTTACACTATTTACATGGGCGGAAGTGACGTGGGTTATATTCCTTAATGCCACATTTTTATAACATGTTCTTCTTTCTCATACTGAACCTCACCAGCATGCGCCAATCTTTTATTTCAAAAGTCTTTGTTTTCTTTAAAATAGATAGCAATGCTCCTATAGTACTTTTATTCAACACCAGTAATTGTTTCAAGGGGGTATCTATGGTTGATTTTTATTTTGAACATATATTGGATGTGCAATTGAATCAAAATATCAAATAACTATTAGGTTTGCATGATCATCAGACTTTTAATTTCCATTAAAATACATTTTGGAGAAGTATTGTTCTTCTAATTATACGTGAAGACCACAAACTCTAAAACACAGTTTTCAAACCCCCATTCAAGTTCCTAACAATATAGTTCTAGCCTTAGTGCCTAATATCTTATTACAACTAGAGGCAAATGCACCTTCATAAAAATCCTTAATTTAGTTTGTAGTTCAGAATTGATATGAATTTATTTTGTTTGAATAACACTTCTAGTTATTTCACATTTAGGCATAGAATGCATAAAAATTGCCTTGAATTTCTCTGGTATCTTGTTTTCTGAATACACACACACATACAGGTTTCTGCCTATGAGTTGCATATTTTTCCAACAAAGCAAACCTACTGTCATTTTGAAATCAGTTAAGATTTTCACTGAAATGACTGGAACCTGAAGGGAACAAAGACAATCATTTTCTTAGAAATGTTACTGGAAGTTAGCTCTCTTGGGCAAAGAAGTATTTTGAAATTGGCAATTTGTTGTGAGGATTGGACAGATTGTTATGAGTATTTATCACAGGACAGAGTAAAAACATGCAGATATTATGTCTAATACAGCCTATATTGATTTCCACTGATGACATGAATTGTTTTCTATCTACTGCTACAATTTACAGCAAAGCCAGATTTTGAAGTGAAAAGATTAGCCTTTCATAAGTTACAAGAGTGTCATGTGTACAAAATATAGCTTTGTTTCAGCTAACAATACACAGGAGTCTATTGTTCCTCCTTGTCTTCATCTTGTAAAGGCAATGAGTCATACTTGTGCTTCATTCTGCAACACAAAGACTAAGGGATCCAACCTTTTCTAGAAATGAAAGCAGGATTGTTCACACCAGTTCTTTGGATAAATATATTCTTTTTTTTCAACAGCTACACTGACTTATTTATACAATTTCTATCCTGCTTTTTCTCCTATAGAGAGTTAAAGTGACTGACAGCACAGCTATGACAGACACAAACATTTACACCTACCAAACAGAATAATTATTTACATAACTCAACTGAAAATACCTCACTAAAGAAAAACCCAACTTCTTTCCAGGAAGCAGAAATACTGGAGACTCTTCTCAGTTCTCTTGGCAGCCTGTTCCAGGCCTGAAATGAGACCATCCTAAAGAGGGATTCTCCTATTGACCTTAACGTCTGCATGGGTCACACATCTGATATGGCTTAGTTTTGTTTGCAGCTAAAACTATGGATCCCATTCACTTAATTATAGGCTTATTCTATCCATAAAATGAACTGTTTCAATAGTTTGGAAGATCTTGAAACTTTTATGAAGCCTAGACAATGTTCAGTCCTATTCCAACTTTGCATTTTACCATCTTAAGGAATATTAAACTATACCACACAGAGATATGGGGTATAATATTTTCACATGGACAGACTAAAATAAAATGTAATTCACAAAGAATAGACCCAATGATAATTCCCACAGATAATACAAGTTTTGTACTGTTGATCAATGATTACTATTGGATTAGCTTCATTCATTAGGAAGTCTCCACATTCATTATTTAGTATAGAACTTGAGACAAATTGCAGAGTCCTTGATTATACATTTTTGGTAAATTAAAATTGAAAGGGATCAGTGGGGCCCTATCTTCCTTGTTAAAGTATATAGCAGAAGATCAAAGTTGCACTTTTCTTTTCCCATGGTTTGGAAGACCCAGCTGTCTATATGGAACAAATGTCATTTAGGTAACTCTGGCTTACTTCTAGTTGATCAGGAAATTAAAAATGCAAACAGATAACATTACCTGAACATAAGAGATGTTTGCTTTCTTTTGTAATTTATGGAAATGTGAATGACAGATTAAGAAAGTAGGTAACCTTGTTGTGTGAAGGTCTTTTCATCAGATGGAGTCCATATTATGTGGGAATCAACTCAAGTATAACTGTGAAAAAGATTGGGAATATGATCTGTCCATGCTTCTCTGTCCACTGGTTAAATGGCTTTGGGGGGATGGTGCCCAAAATCTGCCATATACTGAATTACAATTGAGACATGAAATGTATTAAATTTTAAAATGATTTTCCTCCCAAACCCACACCCTTCTCCCATAACAAATGAGAAATCCTCTAGTTGGTGGTTTTTAATGAAAATCTCATTTTGTAGCTCTAATAGCCAACATCTGGGAAAATGAATGCTTTTCTCCTTCATCATCTAAAGACTTATTTGGAAGAGTATTGGCTTGTGGCTCTACTGGGTAACTTTGCTGATGATCCGATTTAAAAAGTCATTTAATTTCTTCTAAGACCACAGTGGTTACCATAGAAATGTATTTGCTGAAAAACAAGGAATAATTAGTATACATTTGTTCCTTCATATCCCTTAATTTCTTCCATTCAACGTCTTAAACATATAATTAAAGGGATTATTTAGCTTTTTGATTCCCCCCTCCCACCAAATTAATTTAAAGACAAAACCCTTGTGTCAGCAGTGCCGAAGTCACATTTGGTAATCAGTCCAGACTGTTTGTCTATACAGAATAAGCCTGCATGTTTTTCATTGAAAGCAGTAACATTGAACTAGTGGTAAATGTTAGATTCTACTGGAACCTATAAAGAATGGATATAAGCATGTAGAGAAATGTCAGTAGGGATTCTTTGCCCAATCTCTTGTATTCATGGAACTGTTGATGATGAAAGGATGTAGAAGTAAAAGTTTTCAGGACAAAACATCATCCATGGAACGGGGTGGAAAGATGTAATGGACAACTGGATCAATCCCAAGACAAACTGAACCAATTCAAAGTGCGGCAAAGCATTTCTGACTGGATTTTATTAGGGACAGAACTAGCATATGGTAAACATAGGTTTTAGTTGGCTCACATTCTGAAAAACTGAAATTGTAATTGTATGCCTTGTTTTCTGAGTGTAGGTTACACGGAACTCAGTGGGGGTTACTTGTGAGTAAATAGATATAAGATTTCACTGTATTTCCTCTTTTCAACTTCTAACGTTTCTTCATGTTTACCATGAGGTTTTTTTGGTTTTGTTTTCTGCACAAGATGTATCTGTCAGTGTGTTCAATGGCCTAGAACAGGAGACAATGTCCCAATGTGGGTAGAAGGAGAGCGAAAACCTATGCATGCAGGAGTATTGCAGAAGATGGAACTGTGCAGAACATGCATGTCTTGTTCCAGCAAAGTGGGAAGATTTACCTAGAGACAATATCAGTTACAGAGCTTTTTCAGGCACTGATTGTCAGTTTCCAAGCTTTTATTTGAAGCTTAAGCTTAGTATACAGTTTTGTATTCTAGAGATCTTTCACCAATAAAGGAGAATATGTGTAGCTCAGGGTAGAAATGAGGGGACCTTGGTGCACTCTCTGAACTTGATTGTTTTCTTGCAGATGTTTCATTACCCAAACTAGATAACATCATCAGTGTGGCTCTAGTACTAATGATGTTACCTCGTTTGGGTAAAAGAACATCTATAAGAAAACAACCAGAGAGCGCCGAGGAGAGATCATTTATTTATTTCATTTCTCTTGACCATCCATATGAAGTATTACAGGTAATATAAATGTGCTTTTGTATTACTTCAAATACATCTCAGAATCTATTCCTTCATTTTCCTTTCATGCCAGAAATCATATTGTGATGCAACAGATAAATATGCTTTCCCACCTCGGCTATTGTTTTGACAGTCCACTGTGTCTATATGTGCCTAAGGATGAAGTTATCATATACTCTATTATACAATGAACAGGCAGGATATATGCTCTATTCCTCCTAGAGATCCTTAGCTACCAATCCCATAAGTATATGTTTGTTGAAATTAATCAGCTCTGCCATTCTATTATCTACTGAAGAACATAGACTCTCTCAGCTGTTGCCATATCTGTCAAAATATATTTGTAAAGATAAATGATATACTGCACATGTTTATTTTGGTGGCTGACAGTACTTGCACAGGATACTAAATTTAGGATATATCTCATTGACCCCAGAAAACATTGCCCAGTATGTGACTACTGAGTATAACTCAAAAGTTCCCTGCTGTGAAGAGCCAGCAGTCTTGCTGGTAATATATATTTAGGAGGCTTTTTATAGCCCAATACTTATGCTAATGTATAGAAGATAAAACAAGTTGTAAACCACTAAGTACAAGCAATAAAACACAGTGACCACTGAACATTTCACTGCTGAAAATAGGCAGGCCTAGAACAGCATTTCAAATGTTTTGCAGAATGAATATGATTCCAAATACTTGTAGATGTTTAAAAATACAAAGAAAAATAAATTTTTATAGCTAAATGTTTGTAGTATAGGTATCTGTTCCTGACTACCTTGATGTCAATATAGTGAAATGAGCATCGTGATGTCAAGTTCTGCCTTTTTGTACCTGCACAGATTATTGCAAACAAGTAGAGAAGAGATGAAATTTATGTTGTGATGTCATAATATGCTATTGTGATAGCTAACTTCTGGCTGCTTGGTTTTTTTTTTTTTGGTAATTTACATAAATATCAAAAAGGAAAATTTTCAGGATTACTGATGATTGGGCACTGTATTTTGGAAAAGGCAAAGGAATGATGAATGCCCTTCAAGATGAATTTTATGCTACTTCTCAAATTAAAATAGGACTTATGTAAATCTTTCTATCTTGTGACTGATCTCCATTTTTTCAATTAACACCTGGAAGAGAGGTTGTTTAGACAAACTATCTCTTCCTATTTATTCTTCTGAGTGGTGAGATAACAAACTTCCAGCTCTAACCCCAATCAGATAATAATTCCCCTCTATTGTCATAGTAGGTGCCCTGCTAGACACTTAATCCTCATTAATATCTAATCTTTCCTTGCTGATGCCTAAATGGAACAACTCTGCGGGTGGAAGGGGAAAGAGAGGTTGCAGGATTATAAAACTCACCCAGTAAAAACCTTTATGAATCGAATACTGGAGATCATCCTTCCAGATTGGGGCACCTCTGGGGGTATAAGCAATCAATAAGGACAATTTTCAGACACCTTATTAATGCCCTTCTGCCTCAGTATCTATCCTGCAAATTCTAAATTGGCATTATAAATATTTCAGAAAACATCTTATACTGTAGTGTACTAGGAGAGAAACATTGCAGAAAAGTCTTTGTTACTTGATACGTCTGTGGAAAAGATTTTTAAGACATGCATTCTATCTAGAAAGCATTCTATCTTTTCATACTACAAATCAATCTGTTTTTCAGAGTGACTGTTCTTCCCATTCAGGGCTGTGTGTGTGTAAATATATAATATATAGCGAGCAGCAAAATTTTAGATCCTACTCTGGTGGGGGTATAAGAAAATAGCCAATTTTAAGGAACATAACAGGCCCCCTGTAAGATACCCTATGTACTTCTGTGTACTTAGATAGTTGCTGAATTCTTGATACATCACAAGTCTTTTCTTTGCAGTGGCTGAGATAAATCAGTCAAAGTTGAGCATTCCTTTCATACTTATTTATAGTAAGTTCCTCTGGCCACATTCTCTGCCAGCATAAATGAGCAAGTTGGTCAATAGAGTTCTGCTCTTAGGTTTCAGCTGTGTAGTATTATTTGTCTTTGCACACCAAGATTGTTACATCCATTCATTATTTCTGATATATATATATTTTAAAAATCACCTCCTGCGTAGTTTGTGTCAGATAAATAGCTTTGATAACTGTATTTCAACAAATTTAGTATTTACATCATGTGGTTTGTTAATGTTTGTGTAATACTGAAAGATAAGTTTGAGATTCACCATTATTATATTGATACCATTTAAATATTTTAGCCAATTGTAACACTTAAAACAGAATTTAGTTACTGAAGAGTAATTCTTGGCAATTTATTCACCATAAATATATATTTGAGTTGCATAGTCTTAAGCCATTGATGCTGCTGAAGATCCACAATTGTTAAAGACTTTGGAGGAATCAGTTGAGTTTCACAAACTGGTGACCCAACTTTAAAAAGATGTTGAAACAAATTTATAAATTTACCTTAACTATTTCTGTGAACTTTGGAACAACAAATTTGAATGGTCTGGATATTTTGTATCTTTTATTCCAATATATGAGCCGAGGTGGCGCAGTGGGTAGAATGCAGTATTGCAGGCTACTCCTGCCGAGTGCCGGCTGCCTGCAATTTGGCAGATTGAATCTCACCAGGCTCAAGGTCGACTCAGCCTTCCATCCTTCTGAGATGGGTAAAATGAGGACCCAGTGCTATTGCTATATCTGGATAACTGAAAATTGCCTTAAAGAGTATGAACTTAATTTTTTGATCTTAAAATGAACTTAATACAAGAGAAAATTCTAACTGTGCAGATGAACATTAGCTCAGTTCTCCTGCTATTGCCACATTTGGGGGTGTAAATCCACAGATTATGATGTCCTTATAACTTATCTTTATTCTTTAAGATTGCATTTGGAGTATCTGGATATCAAGCAAAATTGATTTGTATGTATACAGTATATGCCCATGTGTGTATGCCTAGGGAGTGGCAGAAAGAAGATAATTTTGAAAAGGCAAATTTTCTTGATTTGCAATAGTGGGTAGCTGAAATACGTTACAAGCCTACATTTGAAATAGATGGTTGTTTTAGCAAGTGGCATGGAAAAGGACCTTTGAAGAATGTGATCATATTTTGGGGGGTTGTTTTGTTTATGTTTGTTCAAGTTTTTACTTTCCTTTTTCATTCATATAATATGTTGGGATGGTAAGAGGGATATTAAATGAATAAGAAGTGTGCTACAATTAAGGTAAGATTGAGATTGCTATGTGTATATATCAAGACCAATGAACAACCTTGACAATGAACTGGAACAAAATATTTATTTAGCCCAAAAGGAGAAATTAAACAGATTTATTTTGGAGTGAAAATATAATTCATTATTAAAGTGGAGATGGGCACTATAACCTGGGAAAAGTCTTTGCCTGTTAAAGCATTTGCTCTTAATTAATCAATTTCTAATCATAGTTTTCTCTGGAGGAAATCTGTTGAAATACCCTTTCAAACCTGTTAATTTTTTAGCTACAGTAATACATGATGGTACAACGGTGCTATCCTGAGCCACAAATTATTCCAATACTTTTTTAGCCTAGTGAATTTTTAAAACAAATCATGGTGCAACCTTTTCTCCACAAAGCTCCCTTATAGTCATCCCTGAACACCTTTAAACAAGCAGCCATTTCAGCTAATATCTTTTTTGCATCCTATGTAAAAGGCAAACAAACAGTAGCCAAGCGAAGCCTTCTCTTTCTGAACTAGAGGTACATACAGATGCTGTACTTGGTCAGTCAATCAGGGCTAACTCGCCTGCCAATAACCTAATTGCCTTGTCCCCTTAGATCTTCTTTTAAATAAGTTGATTTGAAAACTGAATCATAATTATCATTCAAGAAAAGTGGTGTATCAAATCAGCTCAAATTCTGAATAGATCTGAATCAATTGGATCAAAATCAATCTACAGATCCTTACTGCATTTTCTGCTGCAACTTTTTCTAGTGTATGTTTTTAAAGAATGATACTTATCCCTACTGGTACTTTTAAAATAGCATATGTACCTATCCTAAATATACATGCACATTTTGAACAGGAAACGATGGCTGTTATCTTTCAGGCTTCATGCCAATGTATTCAGGAACTTGCTTACAGGAGAAGTTCATAGACACAACATGATTAGAGGAACAACATGGTTAGAGGCAAAGAGGAAGCCATATACATTGTGAAGATTTGCTACTGCAGAAAAGAACAGAGCCATCTAAAGCTGTATTTAGCTGTGTGCTTGGGAGTTAGACTGTGAGGAGCTTTCCTCCTGCTTTTCCGAGTCAAAAGATATTTGGCCATTCTTTCAGGTCTATGGAAAGTTCTTTCCTTGGCCTGAGAACTGCTAGTTCTTGCCTCGCTGATTGCAATCCTTATAATCTTTGGCTTCATTGAATACTATGACAGTCTGTTTTGGCACATTGCACCATTTTGTTCCCACTGCCATTTTTGATGATTTTCTTTAAAAGTTCCTAGAGAAGACATAACAATATCTAAGAGCCAGGGCTAACAAAACCTGGTCCCCTTTGATCTTCAGCCAATTTAATAACTATGGATTGAGGACGGCCTCATACTTTTACACTCTAACCATCCCCAAGTATAGAAGAGTCTTCTACTAGCTCGTTTCAACGTCCTGCCCTCAGCACTACTGGAGGGGCAATTCAAGAGGCTGTCGGTTAGTGACCAGCTATGCCCCTGTGTCAGAGCTGAGGTCGAGTCTGTCGAGCACGTCCTTTTATACTGCCCTATGTATAACGCAGGCAGAATTAAATTACTGTCTCTACTTGAAATAGACCCCTCTGGACCCACTGCTAGCAATTTGGTCTCGCGTTGTCTAGGGGACGGCTCCCCATACATCACCTCTCAGGTTTCTAAAAAAAATTTAAGAGCCATAATTATCAGAGGAGAACGCTGTAATCTCCCTCAGCCAAGGGTTCTGGTGGCCAGTTGTCCATGATTTTACTTCCCCCATATTTCTTATCTCATTTATACTTTGGTCTGTGACCGCAAATAAAACTATTATTATAATAGACAGCAATTTTGGAAAATTTTGGAAAAGATGTTGGTTATCAAAATGGGCAGTCCTGGACTCCAACTAAACATTGGAGAAGGCAGTTTCATGTGTTCAGGAAATCAGGAAATCCAGGTAGTTCAAAAGATTTATAGCAACCTTAACTCTCTACAAGAACCTGAACTACTAACAGTCAAGGGAAATTAGTGGTAGATAAGAGTGAAAAGAATTCAATATGGCTGGACTTAAATCTCTTGGGGGCACACAGGGATTCATGCCTGATGATGCATTTCACCCCTCCCTCAGGCTCAGCTGGCCATCTCCTACAGTTACATTCCCAATCCATTTTTTACCTGTACATACGCTAGTCATATATAGTCTTGCTTAGACCCATTAAGGTCCTACTACACAATAGAAAAATTAGTTTCTTAAGCAAAATATGTCATTAATTGCAGATATTTTTTCTCTTTTAAATGGAAAGTTAAATCCCTTAACTTTGACCATGAAAAACAGATCTCAGAGAGCAAGATTAAAACTTTGGGATCTGTGTAAAATTTAAAGTAAAAATGTTCAGGAGTCTTGTTCTTGGACAGCAAGATGGAATCTTGGATTGGTGTGATGCACAACCTTTATGCCGAATTCTACGTGATCTTTCCATAGGAAAAAGGCACATTTGTAAAACTGAGTTTGCACAGGCATTCTAACTCTGTAAAATAATATTTAAGGAGGGGCTGGACCCCTTAATCTTTTGGTCCTTCTAAATTCTACTCTTGGATTGGAGAGTTTTGAAAGTCTCTGAAAAAGAACAGAAGAAATGGTGCTATGAACCTGCATTATAGCTTTATCTCCACTGAGACACGCAGTTCTTGACATTTTGAGACTCCACTGTAAAGGATGGCCTCTTTACGAGAACCACCTGTCCAAAATGACAGCTTGTTCCTTTAACTTCAGAACATATTTTTAAAGTTAATTTACCACTTTTTTTAAAAAAAAAAGCAGGAGCAAAGTGGGGTTTTCCTTCCCCAGTTTTTAAAAGTAACAATTAAAATGGCCTCCCCCTCCCCCAAAGTGTTCTGCCTGTTTCAAATAATCCTAGCCCTTATTGGTAATCTATTTTGTATACATGTTTATTTCCTTGATCAGCTGAGACCATATAATGTTTCAGCTGCCTTCGTTTGGGGCAGAGGTTCAAGTCGTATCAAGACTTTTCACATTAGGTATCAATCCCTTCATCCTGGTAGGGTGAACTGGCTCAAGATGGATTGGGCATCATGATCATCCAGTAGGTGGGTGAGAGGCCCAAAATAATAGCGGAAAACAGGATGCAATGTTGTCCTTGCCCATTTTGGACAGACAATGACGTCAAGGAGTTAGCAAACCATAAGATTGTTGCTTTTGTTTTTTTTAACTAAAAGCAAGGAGGTAAGTACGGTGCAGTTTCAACCGAAGGCTTATTGAATCAGTGAAATAAACCAAATACTTATTTGGCTTATAATAAATAATTGTTTATTAATTTATTTTATTCCGTTTATTTTATTGTATTTATTATTTATGAATATGAATATTAATTAATATTAATAAGCCA
>JANHJO010001799.1:100826-114029 GCA_032468235.1 Pseudoxyrhopus heterurus | reverse complement strand
TACATCACCTCACAGGTTTTTAAAAAAATTTTAAGAGCCGTAACTATCAGAGGAGAACTTTGTAATCCCCCTCAGCCAAGACTTCTGGTGGCCAGTTGTCCATGATTTTGCTTCCCCCATGTTTCTTATCTTATTTGTACTTTGGTCTGTGACCGCAAATAAAACTATTATTATGATTATATGACATAACATCTAAATTATGTTATTTCTAAATTTAGATCTGTATGTAAAAAATAGCATGTGCAAATATAAATTTATATGCTACATGTGCAAAAAGGTGGGAGAAATGGGATTGTGGAAAATATTTGAAAGAAATACCTGGCACTTCTTCACTCTTCAAAAGTTGATATTGTTTTAAAGATTTGCTGGAAGAGTTTTTCCTGAACAACAGGAATATGTGTTTCCAGGAATATGTGAGTGATTCAGTGTTATGAAGGATAGCCAATGACTAACTCCTTGCCACACTTGTCTTTAACATGTAGAAGGTTTTTTAGACAAGCAGTATTGGGAAAATATATCCCATTTTTTTTTAATTTGCAGAACACAACTTGATCTCAATTAAAAAATATATTTTAGCTCTTCCCAAGAACAACATTTTGTCATATTTTCAAGGAATTTTCAGTTATTCATGTTAAATATAAATATATATGTATGTATGTAATATATGTACAATTAGGGTGATATAGTACTTAATTTTATGGGTTTTTTTAAACAGTGGATAACAAACCTGAATAGAGTATGTGAGTTCAAATGAATATTTTACAATTTTCACATACATTCATGTGATGGCATTTTGTCCTTATGAATGTAAATGTGCAAGTTTTGATTTCTTATTATCCAGAAACAGGATATTTTCACAAAATCTTTGTTTATGTTCAAAGGAAGAGGAAAACTACTAGTATCCTTAAAATAATACACAAGCTGAACAGTCTTGACATAAAATGACGTTAGAAATGGCAGATGTTTCCACTGCCTCTTTTTATCTTGCTACAAATCTATGCAAATGCATTCACCACAGGTACAGTTATACCTAAGATCCCTATCGATTTTATACTAGATGCTGCTAACAGACAATCTAAACATAGAAACATTAAAGTAACATGTAGCTTCTACTGGTATTTAAAATGGTCTGAACAATTTCCATATAAACATTTCTCTTAGATCCCGTAGATAATTACTTGATTTGATCTCTTTAATCCAAACCAGAACACACATATGAATTACTAGCATGTGCAATCCACTGGTGAAAATCTGATTGCTTAGACTAAACCAGAACACACATATGAATTACTAGCATGTGCAATCCACTGGTGAAAATCTGATTGCTTAGACTATACAGTGGCTTTCATTGCTTGACATGAGCTGTTCTCAACAGCAGACTAACCTGTTAAGAGCCATAAAATTTCGGGAACTGCATCTAAGCAACCAATCTTTGTTCAACAGACAACTACCCAATTAAGTCTGCATCCTTAAGGAAACAAAAAAAATCAAGCCTATTTATTTGTGACCTTAAATACATTATTTGAAGCTTCCAGTTAACTTGTTTTTCTTTAAGTATAATATTAAAAAGAGAGTCCAAAGGAGGGGGAGGGGAAGAGGGAGATATATTTTTTTTTATTCCAGCTAGTATTAGTGTTTTTGCCATAGGATTCTTTGAATCTATCTCTAGTTGTGCTAAGCCTAGTTACTCTAGAGAGGAAGGCAGGGAAGCAGCCTTCTTTGTACCAGCTGGAAGACTAAAAACAACACTACATGAACCACCCATCCATCTGTACTGCTGGTATGTGAAAATGAGTCAGTGATTGAGGAGAGAGTAATGGCCATTTGTATTGTACAGAGAAGGCCAATATATAGACCTGTCCTTCTTGATTTCGTGCCTGTCAGCTGTGAGAGACTGTTCAAAGGCAAGTACAAACTTGGTTGAAGCTTTCCAGATTTGACAGAACATGGTTAGGATTTTTAACTTTACCGTAACTCAAGAACAGAAGCCAGTATGAATAGCTGACAATCAATGAGCCTTTAGACTGATTCCAGAACTTATACATCCAACATCTATACTTCTTATGTTTCCCTCTGTGTAATCCTGCCATTTTTCCCCACACATACTTCTATAAGTATGTGACAGTCATAGGTTTACATTCATTGCATTCCTACTCTGGCTCTATGGTAGCTACTAGCAAAACTTTGACAACAGATGTGTTGAATTAAAACTCCCATCATAACCCTATCAAGATAAATGTTTAGTTCAAGAAATCTAGTGGATGCCTATTTGGTAAAATCTTTATGAGAGTTCCCAGAATTAGGGATAATAAGGAAAAGGGAATTCAGAATTAGGAAAAGATGCTTTGGACCTGGCATGACTGTACTTACCAGAAGTAAGTAAGTAAGTAAGTAAGTAAGTAAGTAAGTAAGTAACTTATTTATTTGTTAGCTATAGCCACCTAATTCAATCAAGTGACTCTGAGTTTATATTTCTAAAATTATAAAATAATTTAAAAACTTTAAAATAACAAAACATCCATAACATAAATATGTATATGGATAAATATGCATTTGTGGCATCTTAAAGAGCTTGTGCCTTTTCCTGGTTTCA
Source organism: Pseudoxyrhopus heterurus (assembly GCA_032468235.1). Taxonomy (NCBI): domain Eukaryota; kingdom Metazoa; phylum Chordata; class Lepidosauria; order Squamata; genus Pseudoxyrhopus; species Pseudoxyrhopus heterurus. Next base: position 111,436 of record JANHJO010001799.1, on the reverse strand, counting down.
CACAGTACCTGCACAGGGTCAGAAAAAGATGTAGTTGAGCTCAGTAGGCATTAAAGATGTGGCATTAAAGAACAGTGAGAAAGCAACTACGTGCACATCAGGTCCAAAGGACCTTTCCCTCCCTGAATCTGAATATGGCATAGTTTTACCCACAGCCAGGTTCATCCAACATCCAGAATGTATTGATTTAAATTACAGGAATCTCCTGCATTGCTGTGTTGTCTAAATTTGACAAAAAACACAAAAAAGTTTTAAACATAAATTATAATTTATAATATTACAAATAAAATATTTTAGAAAAAAAATCTTTCTCAAATGCTGTGAAGTAGAAACAAGGCAGATGATTTTGTATACACAACATGAACTGGGTATTTAGAGGTATCAGAATGATCAACCACATTTTACAGCAAGCGATGCGCACATGTGGGGTGGTTTTTATCTCCCGTGGCCTATTCACAAATGCACATATTTCATAACGGATCCTGATAAGAATCTCCAAGAGGTTTCTTCTTCTATGATATGAAAACAGAATTCTGCTTTAAAAAACGGCAAACAATTCAAGGTAGCTTGGCACACAACAAATATGAGAAACCCCTGACCACAGACTGCCTTTAATGTGAACCCAAGATTTGAAATTACTCACATCTTCCGATACTTGTCAGAGTTCAAACAGGAAACCTACTTTTTCCTCAAATGTCAACAACATTTTTTTATGAGTGCTCTGAGGTAAAGCCATGATATAAAGGACTGACACTCCTGTAGCTTTTAAGATCTAATGGAGTTGCTATTTATGTATCATTCATGAATACGTGGAGATTCTAATCACATGGCTAAAGAGAACTGTTGGGTTGCTTCAATAGGAAGTTATTTTCACCCTGAACCCACCAAATGTATATATTTTCAAAGATAAAAAAAATAAACTTAGAAACGTTTTTTGGAAGTTTCAAAATGGAGCCATGGCCAAATAAAACCAAACAAATTATCCCATTTATTCATGTTTCTTTCAATCTTTCCAACATTTCTTCACATGCTATATTTTCATATATTTTGCTAGGAACAGTCCTAACTAGTTCAGTGATGCAATACATGTAGTCAAGGTATTGTTTTCTCCAATCTGGTGATCTTCTCAAGTGTTGAGATGATAAGCTCTTCCTTACAACCATGGTAACCTGCCTTCTCCACTTCTTAAATCAGCAGAAATATAACATGACATAAACACAACACACTCCACTAGAGAGAAGTTCCTTGAGGATGGGGTCCAGCGTGACTTCAAAAGCTCGGAAGACCTGACAAAACTGGTGACTGACCCAGATTGGATCCTGATATAAACTATATTGACTGAGCCTTGCCTTAAGGATGAGTCTGGGAATTGAAAGAATCCTTACAGTTTTTTTTAATATGGAATAAAGTAAAGGCAGCAGTTAGTGGATTCTCCAGCTGTGTCTCTCCTCCAATCAAGCATCACTGGCAGGGGGAAAAAAAATCTAAAGATGGTCACCCTATAAACAGGTCCCTGAGCCTGTAACCACATTGCAAGTTGTTCAAGTGACAGTTATTAGTGTGGAGATTCTGTGTACTAGTGACCTATCTCTCAGGTTCTTCCTGAATATGGAGCTATAAGTGATTTGGAATAGCCATAAAACTCATGACTCCAAAATAGTCTGGCTGAGAGGTTGGTGAAATGGAGGAAGGGAGTACATTGAGGCCAGTTGAAGCTCTCCAAAAATATTCGGGATATTTCCTCCTGCTGGGTGTTGTTTATACTCTTTTCAAAGAGCAATAGCCTATAAGGAGCTTGTTAAAAACCTGACAAGCACTTTGGAATATGCAGACTTTACACAAGCAATCCTTTCTTGAAACCAGGTAATAGGTCTCTCCTAAAGTCAAAGCCAACATGGCCATGGAAGATGGCAGCCAGTGACATAAGGGAAGGGAAATTTCTACAGCAACTTCAGGTAGTCTCAGCCCCTGACAAGTCATCATAAGCATCATCAATGAGGCATAGAAGAATATTTATATAGCAAGAATGATGTTGGGAGAAAGGTAAGAACGCTGATTTAAAATTGGTACAACTAAAAACAAACACCAGGTGTCTAGATAGTGGATTAGACATGAGCTGAAGGCAATATCGTGAAGCTATGTCTTTTAAATGTAGTTAGCAAGCCATCTCCATCCCAAGGTTAGTGAGATATGAGGGCGAACCTATAATTCTCTAAGCTCTCATGTAGCCCAGCAAACAACCACACTGAGTTGAAGACCTGAGTTAGTCAAAGGCAGCTTCATATGCTTAATCTTCATTTTCCTGTATGTATGAATCCTTCAGTTCCCTTAAAAATCTAGCAGCCTGGACAGTTGCATTTTATTACAATACTCCATTGCCTTGGCTGGGCAGATGACACATGCATTCAGTTGCTATTTCTCAGCAGAACAACTGAAAAAAATATGGTTTTGTGATGATCAGCTTAATACAGAACTTCTGAGTCTGCTTTGGAATTAGTCCACATGTTGCCAGAGTAATAAAACAGTTTTAACATCGATCTAATATAATATGTGCATGAATGTGGTAAGAGCAATTCCTGATTTGTTTTTTTTAATATCCATATTAAATTGCATAGTAAAACAAATGTGTTAGGCCTAGTTTATGGTTTGGCCAAGGCCCCACATCAAACAGCAAAAGAGAAAAAGACTCTGTGTTCTAAAGGAAAGGGAGAGAAATGGCAAAGATTATGTTGTATTAGGGTATAAAATTACACTAAACAAGGAATGTATTATAATGATTGATGGACAACAGGAAGATTAAATTTGGATGCCGATTCTGGATTTAGAAAAGTGTCTCAGCAAATTTGGATATGGGGGCCAATTCTGAATCAACATTTAGAAATTTAAAGCTTAATTATTCTTGTTGACTGTCACTGGAAAACAATAGTCATAACTACTTTGGGGCCATATTCGACCAAAATCAATGAAATGTTCTGGTGTGGTAACCACGTAAACAGATGAAGTCTGCAAAAGATAATAATGCAATGGACTTCGTGGTTGGTACTGGATGTACTTAAACCACCTCTCTGTATGTTATATTTCAAAGCCTGTCTATCTCCTGGCTTCATGGGAGGATATTTGCAGAGCTATTTACCCTCTCAGGTAGGCTCAAGACTTTACAGATTTCCTATATAGATGCATATCTCTCTGGTTTTGTAGGGACAATTTTGATGAAGATGACATATCTAGGAAGGGTTTCAGAAAGATAGCAATTGTATCAGAGAGTCAGTCATTTTTATAGAAAACAGTTGTCATGTTTGAAGAAAGAGTTATTCTCCATCCTCTAGTACATGTTCCAAATTTTACACCTCTTTATTTCCCCTACCAGTGAGACTGAGGAGAAAGGTATCAGATCTGTTAAAATACCATCTAAATCTTTGGATCACCTAATACCACCTAAATCAATTGTTTCTCCTGGGTGGAATCTGTCCAGTTGCTGAGCCCATGCAGGAGAGGGATGCTCCTTTTATCAATTTAGGGTGAAACAGGCCTGAAGGCAAGCCTACTTAGTTGTAGCTCCTGCACTCTGGAACTCTTTACTTGTAGCCTTTCATAAATTGGTGAAATTTGTTCTCTCTGAGCAGAGGTTGAGTAGATACTGATGGGTGACCATCTGCATTAATGTACTAATTGTGTTCTTAAATGCAGTTTTAGGCTTAAGTAACACTCTTTCTCCCCAGTGAAATTGAATTAGGCAGTATGAAAATACCAATAAAAATAAACAAATGTCAGAATTGCTATCCAAGCTTCAAGAAGGGAGATTGGCACTAATTGGACATATCTCACATCTGTCCCAGTCTGATCTGTACCTTGTTTATTACTGGCTTAAATGCAAAGCTTGTTTCCAAAGCTAATAATATACTCATTTTTTTTCTTAGAGATATGTTTTTCTCTCTGTGTGTATGTGTGTGACTTTCTTGCTTGTTCCAGGTACATTTGTAGGAACATACCAGAGCTTTATTTCCAATAAGACGTCTGAACAGGATTATCTGAAGAAATTGATTCCCATAATGCTACTGGGTGGTAGGAAAATGAAGAACAGCTGATGACTGTTGACACTGATTGAATGTATATAAAGGGAAAAAATTAGCCCATGGGGAAAATGGCTTGATTGGGAAAAATTCCTTGATGATTTATGAATGACAGATGAAAAATGCTATACTGTAAGAAAGGACACACAGGCAGTTATATGGCTATCATCTTGTTCTGTGCTTGTCATTCTGAAATAGGTTTTGTGGTGTGTATAATCAAGAGGCAGACCATATGGCAAACTCCTGCAATCGTAAAAAGAATCCAGCTGGTGCTATTGCTATTAGTGGAGATACTTGCCGAGATGGCCACATATGGAGAAGATGAGGCAGATGTCATTGCTCACAATGAAGCTGCATAGATGAACAATCATATCCATTCTTTGTGATTAGAAATGCGTAAGATGTTGGGGACAATTCTGGGAGAAAGAATAAATGGGACTTCTGCTTTCTGCTACTGTGCCATAAACATATCCCTAGTTGCAAGAATGCATATGTTGAATGCATTGCTACAACAGCTACTCTAACATACCGATTTTGCTGGATTAGAAGTTGTCTTCACCCCATTTTCAAAGTGACATCCAGATTTAGGAAGCAGTTTGCCTAAATTGTGATTTGCCTTCAGAAGTTGTGGGTGCTCCATCACTGGAGGTTTTTAACAAGAAATGGGACAACAATTTATTTGAAATGGTGTAAAGTCTCTTGCTTGAGCAGGGGATTGGACTAGAAAATGTCCGAAGTCCTTTCCAATTCTGTAATTCTGTTGTTGTGCTTTGGCTGGATCCATGATGATTTAAATAATTTGAATAAGATAAGTGAAACTAAATATGGTATGCCATAAGCCAACTCTTTGGAGTGCCTTGTATATGTGGTCTAATTATTGGGCTAGGACTGAGGGGGCCCTATTTAAGTCCCAACTTATGCAAATTCATTTGATGACTTTTAGCCACCACTGTCTCTCACTCCAACCTACTTAACTTGAATGTTGGTAGAAAACTATAAACCAAGAAGGAAACTGAACATGCTTTTCAAAGGCTAATAAAAGTGTGCCATAGCATATTGTGTTCCCCAGTTTCTCCTCAATATGGGTAATTTCACATTAATATTTTTATAACAATTTAGAACAGGTCTGGACGTGGTTGTTTTAAAAGAACTATATTCTTTTGTAGATGAATTGATTCATTTCTGACTCTACCCTAGCTTATCAAAATTGAAACAAGGCTGGTATTTTCCTTTGAATTACTGCAACTTTGCAGACCTCATGGGTGGCCCGTTTTCCTATTGATGGGAAATCTTGTCACAGCCCCTCATCTGGATATTTGGCTTCAATTCAAATGTCACCTTTATCTCTGAATTTCACTGCCTGTTTATAGAGCTTGCCTTTTCCTATATGTCTGTTGTTTAGAATGTATTACCTGTTCCTCCAATCCCAGCATCATAACAGCATGCAATCCTGATTACAGCTATTGAGAGATGCATCTTGTTATAACATTTCTGATATACTATAATTGCACAACTCATGGGAACTTCTAAATTTAACAGAAAAATGGTTGCAGGTCAGCCAGGAATTATTTGGAGGGTATTATATATGTACTGAAAAATGATGGGTAAGTGAGATACCAGCAGTTTATTTTATCTATCTATTTGTTGTGTAGAAAAGATTTGGGCTTTGCTGCTCCATGAAGAGTAATATTGCAAGGGAAAGAATTTTAATTGGTTGACATTTTTTACAGGTAGACCTTGACTTATGACAACCAGAATTTCTATTTGTTAAGCAAGTTGGTTAAGTAAATCACATGGTTGTTAAGCAAATCTGGCTTCCCCCATTGACTTTGCTTGTCAGAACAAAACTAGAAAGATTGCAAATGGTGATCACATGACCCTGAAACACTGCAACCATTGTAAATACATGCTAATTGTCAAGCATCCAAATTTTGATCATGTGACCATGGGGATGTTGCAATGGTGGTAAGTACCGAGGATTGGTCATAAGAGAGTTCAAGAAGTTTCTTGGATGAGAACCAAAATGCCTTCCAAGAAAAACAAGAAAGTCCAGTTACCTCTTGAAAAAGTGCCTTTGGGACAACCATGACCTGGATGACTGAGAATCTCCATAGATTGGTCATAAGTAACTTTTTTCAGTGCCATTGTGACTTTGTATGGTCACTAAATGAATGATTGTAAGTAAAGGGCTGTACAGTTTCCTATTAATTTACTTGAGGGAAAGAAGGTAACCATTGATTGCTCATGATGATCTCTGTGTTTTTTGATTGGCAAAAGTAAAGGTAACCACAGGCCTGTTTCAAACTACTCTGTGACAGATGGAGGGGTGTCTAAACACTAGCAGTGAGGAAGTTCCCTTTTGTAGCTTTTCAGTGATGCTTTTACTTTCTTTTCTGTTTTACCGAAATACATCTGTTGTCAACCATCACTTTCCCACATCCTGCCAAACTCTAATGGGAATAAAGTTGAAAAACCCTAACCCTAACCCTAATCAAACCGCTTTCTCTTACAGGACAAAATAATAATAATAATGATAATAATTACAACAATAACAATAACAACAGCAATAATAGTAAAACTTGTCTCTTCATGGAGCAGGTTTTTGGACAGGAAGGAATTTATTGAATCTTGAGGTTTAAGAGAATCTCTGAAATGATCTACCAGATCTTACGAGGATGCTTATTTGTTTATTTAAACATCTTCCATACAGCTTCCCATTAATACGAGTGTCCAAAAATGCTTACAATGACAAAATGCAATTAAAAACATAAGGCTAAAACAATACAATGCAAAATCAGACATTTTAAAAAATACAATAAAAGTGCAAAATCAAAACAAGATTTACACAGTAACTGCAAATAAAAGAGCTGCAAATCACAGCAACAGTAACATTGTCAAACGGCCTGGGAAAATAAAAATGGCACCACAAAGGGTAGCGCCACCATGCCTCACTGGGGAAAACATTCCAAAGTGGAGAGGCTGCCAACCTCTAAAGCAGGGGGTGTCAAAACTCAAGGCCTGCAGGCTGGAGCCGGCCCATGGGGTGCTTAGATAGAGCCTGCGGGCCCACCCTGGAAACAGCGAAGGACTGGCTCGTGGTGCCTCTGCCCGTGAAAACAGAGCTCAACAGCCCTTGGGGCTCATCTTATACAACACTTGCACCACTTAATTTGCTGCTTCTCCTTACTTTTGGGTGTCAGCCTTATTTAGCTTGTTGCTCTCCCCATATGTTGGAACTTACAACTCCCAGATTCCTGTCATATCTGAAAAGTCCCTGCCAGGTCCGTTTCTTTAGCGGCCCTGGGGAATGTAATAGAGACACCTAAGCAGGGATACATTCCAAAGTGAATGAGTACTGGAACTGATCAAAAGATAAGGTGATGGGGAAGCTGTGTGTGATGGCAGAAGTTTCAGGAATTTAGAGAAGAGAATCAAATACAACAGAGGACCAGCAACCCTCTCTGCAGTCGCCCTAGAGGCACATTGATGATGTCACAATCCCATCAGCTCTTCGTAAAGTTTTCAGAGTCAAGAATTAAGGAAAAGTATGTCAACTTAAGACTCAGTCTGATAATTGAAATCCATGGTTGTCAACTTGTCTGTTAATAACTAAACCATAGTGTTCTCTGATTGTAACTTTCTGGTGGGATTTTAGGTTACTGGAAAATATTAAATTAATTTCAAAAAGCCCATCATGTACTTTAAAAATAAGAACATCAAGTTTCAGAATGAAACCCTTGCAGTTTCTCATTCAGCCCAATTAGTTTGATGACTGTAGGAAATGAAGAGCTACCTCATCATTGAGAAATGCCTTTGCTGTTTGGGAAATCAACTCCTGATGTAAAATTTGTTCCATGCTAGTGGGGATGATTTAAATAAACATAGAGCTAATATCAGATTAATCTCGTGCCTGAAAGAGAGAGACTCTGTCTGCCGAGAAGTTCCCAGTCACAGAGTCATTATTTGATGTGCTTACAAAATAATAAAAGAAAAATAATGAGGCATTACATGATCTTACAGCCTCCTCTTGTCCAGTTAGCTTGCAAAAAAATTCAATGATAGTGATAGCTTCTGAGATATGAACTCCAGCTGAATTTTTTTTATTAATTCCTGAAGGTTCTTAATATATATGAGTTGATCAGGTAAACTAATCACACATTGAGATGATGTCCCCCCTTGCTCTCTCCTTCTCTCTCTTCTTCATTGGAATTGCCAAGAATTTAAGGTGAAATATTTAATGCAATATATACACAACATAGTCTGAATAATAGCCACAAAATCCAAGGATAAATAAGCTTTATTCTCTGTTTCAACAAAAAACGCATCAACTCTCACACAGACAACAGATGATTGCTAAGTGGACTACGCTATTGTTAACCATTTTTTATTTTTAAAAAATCTTATATGTACAATAGGAGCATAATAGAGGAAAGGTTCAGATTCTTTGGCAATGTATACACATACATATGACATTCTACCTAGCATGATGTGGTATCATATAGGAAAGTTTTGCTAATTGTGGTGACCATATTTCCATTTTGTGCAGATCAAACTAGGCCAATAATTTTCTCAATCATTCTTGTGACTTTTATAACCAAATCCTATGATTCTGGATGGTTTCAATATCTTTACTAAAAAATTACCAGAAACTGCAGGTATTTACAGAAATTTCAGATAATAAAACAATAATAACACCAGCATCAAGATAGCTCTCCATGAAGGGTACTAACTGACAAAAGCCTGCTTTGAAAGGTAGGTTTTTAATACCTTCTTGGATGAGGAGCCTAAATATATCTTTGGAAGTTGCGTATTCCATGGGATACAAGTTTGTCGCTGATCCTAATTATTTTCATCTTGGCTATAATCAGCTTGGATGTCTATGGAGATTCTCAGTCATCTAGGTCATGATTGTCTCAAAGGTCCTTTTTGAAGAGGCAACTGGGCTTTCTGTTTTTTCTTTGAAGATGTTTCGCTTTTCATCTCAGAGCTGAAGAAGCTTCTTGGATGACAATCAGCTTGAATATATCAGCTACCTACCCAGTCAATCCAGTGAAAAGAGCAAAGGGTTTTCTGATTTGTTTCACGTCTTTACATTTCAAACTAGATAGACAGAACTTTTATCAAGCCCTCCCTGGATGTCTTCATAGGAAAGTCACAATAATGTGGGATAATCAATGTAATATGTCTCTTGAGAAAATCGTTGAGAAATTGCTCAATGGAAGCTCAAATCATGGAATTTGGGTATTTTGGACCCATAATATAGAAGCAAGAGTTGTTGGAAAAAAACCTGATATTTGGAAAAATGGAAGGCAATAAAAAAAGAGGTTGGTAGAAGACAAGATGGCTAAATGCTATTAGTGGTATCAGTAGTGTGAGCTTATAAGAACTCAAAGAAATGGCTGCTGTTAGATAGTCCTAGTTACTTTAAACAAGTAATAAAACAGAACAATTTTTGAGAATTATGTCTAGTCTGATTGGCAGACTTTTCTAGGGACCAAAGAGCAATAAGACTTTGGGTTAGCTGATTTATCTGAAGCTTAGATTTAGGAAACTAGAGTTCTGGGAGACCTTGTCATTCTGCATTTGAAATAACTGGGTTTTCCCAAGAGAGAAAGCTGGTTTGAAATTTAAGGACATGAAACATATAAGAAAATCCTTTGTTCATTCTGGGTTCTCTCTTTTCTCTCTCTCTGGGTAAGTAGCTGATTATATCTGAGACTTGGATTCCTTCCTCAATTACTAACTCATTAACTAAATGGCAACAATTATTTTCATGACATGTTGTCAAGCTTTGGATTGGAAAAAAAACCCATATATAGTGTGTTTTTTAATTTTTAATGTACAGTAGGGACATTCCATATTTTGCATTACAAAGACGTGTATCTGACTGATACTGAATGTTCAGTTCCTTGCAATTAAAACATAATAATGATGCTTTGCTATTTAATTTCTGTATTTTCTATCTTATGCCTGATGTACTTTGCACAATTTTTGTGGTAATTGCCAGTTTTATGACCATCTTCTAAGTTATTGACTGTGCTTTGTTGACTTTTTAAAAAATGATGCTAAGGATACTTAATTGGAATATAAATTCACTGACATATTTTATGAAATGGATGACATTTTGTATTTTGTATCACATTATTTATAATCAAAGTAGGCAATCTAAAGAAATGTTTTAAAAATGAATTGTTTCATGGAATAAACTTGCACTTAGTGTTAAGGTGTCATTCTCAATGTTACAAAAAAAAAACCTCTCAGTATATAATTATAACATACTGTCATGCTCAGAGTAAACCCCCTAAATTCACATGTTTTTGAGTAAAGAATGACAAAATAGTTCAGAAAGAGGAATCAGGCAATTGTTTATGACTAGCTGAAAGTTTCAGACCATTGTAGAAAGTGGTCCTAAGAAAGATGTAAAATCTATGTATGTGCAGGTGAGATCTGTGTGAAAATGAAAGCTAGAACAAAAACTTAGTGCGTGTGTGTGTGTGTGAGAGAGAGAGAGAAAGAGAGAGAGAGAGAGAGAGAGAGAGA
>JANHJO010001799.1:85695-100726 GCA_032468235.1 Pseudoxyrhopus heterurus | reverse complement strand
TGAGAGAGAGAGAGAAAGAGAGAGAGAGGGAGAGAGAGAGAGAGAGAGAGAGAGAGAGGGAGGGGAGGGGGAGAGTGAGGGGGAGAGTGAGAGGGAGAGAGAGAGGGAGAGAGAGAGAGAGAGAGAGAGAGAGAGAGTGAGTGAGTGTCTGGGCAATTTATAATTCTAAAACTATAAAACAAAAGCAATGAAACAATAAAAAAACTCAAAAGCAAATACATACAATACTAAACATAATTAACGTACCATACTAACAGTAAAATCAAGTAGCAAGGCCCTTAATACCAAGGCCTGGGTACATAACCATGTTTTGAAAGCCTAGTAAAAGGCCATTCTAATCTTTGACGGGAGACTATTCCATAAGACAGGGAAAACCTGTCTTCTAGTTCCCAACATTCAACACTCTCTGGCTAAGAGGATCTGCAGCATGCTCAATCTGCTGGACAAGTAGAGACTATTGGCAAAAAATGGTCAGTTAGCTAGCCCTTCTTTTCAAACCAGAGACTACCAACTATAACTAGAAATGCACTGGCATAATTTTTCCCTTTGCTTCTGTCTTTCCAACAGGTTGCTTCCAGCTACTTTTGTTCAACAAGCATCTTATTGACCTGACACAAATAACCATCCAAAGTAGGCTAACTATATGATATCGTGCAAGACCCACCATTAAAAGACAAGATGTGCTAGATGTGAAATAATTGAAAACACTGATGGGGTGTGTACCATGAACAAATGGGATCTGAAATTAGTAGTCTGTCATTTAATTAGGCTAAAAATTTAAGCATCTATTTGAAAAATAATCTTCTGCTGGGATTGGGTGGATTAATATTATGAAGCCAAGTTAAAAGCCCTAGTTGTGGAAACTTTTGGTTGGTGGTCCATTTCTTTGTTTTGTTAGTTCCCATTGAACATCTGTTTTGAAGAAAAATTAAGTGCACAAGTGGCTATAAACCAAACTATTTTCATGATGTCATCATTGAACATTTTCTGTTTTCTATATATTAAAGAATTATAAAGCTGTTTTAGGGTGGAAATGCTAACCAATATACAGTAACTAACAGCAACAAAGGACTAAAGATATTCCAGCTGAAGTAGAGATGTCAACTTGTCAACAATGTCAACTTTGTATAAAGGGACTGTTTCAGGAAGAGACCACAGAGTTCTATGGTAAGCTGAACAATACTGAGAAATAGTTTTGGGTGGAAAATCTGTTTAGCCATATATCTGCATGTTTTGGGACAAAGGTTAGACCAGCTGCTTTTAAATGGCTTACAAATTCTAAAACTATAAATTAGTTAAAACAATTAAAAACAATAAAAACAATGAAGAATAAATAGTTAACCAATTAAAAGTAAAGCCAAGAATGGGGCCTTTAACACATTCTAAGCGTCAGGCCTAGGTATGCAGCCATGTTTTTAAAGTCTTATGAAAAGCATCCTCCTTCTCTTGTCCCTTAAGGTTGACCCTAAGTTTCCTTCTCTTGTCTCTTAGATGGTCTTTTAGTTTCCTTCCCTTATCTCTTAGATTCCTTCTCTTTTCCCTTAGTTCAAAAGCTCATAAAACATCAATCATATGTGTGCATACACATGCATGTACACACACCCAGCAATACTTCAAGACTTCAATACTTCAGTTCCCAAGAACTCATTTGTAGTAAAGGATATGGATATCTTCCTGATGCTATTGAAAGTTGCTGTCAAATATTTGATTTATGTAAAGGAGTTCTCTATGGTAATATGATTGATTGTGAATTTACTTGATAATTAGAATGCAAATGCAATAAAAATGTACTTAAATATGATCCCATAAAACTACTGTATCATTTGCTTCTAGAGCAAATGCTAGAACTGAGCACTCACCCAAGAACAATCATTTGAATATCTCTTTTCCATCTCAATCAATAAATCAGAATAGACCTGGAAGGGACCTTGGAGGTCTTCTAGTCCAGCCCCCTGCTCAAGCAGGAGACCCTATACCAGGGCTGTCAAACTTCCAGCCCATGGGCCGGATGCGTCATGTGCTGGCCACACCCACGCCTGGTTTAGCAAAGGGGAAAAAACTCCTGACATGTCACGTGACAATGTGAGTTTGACACCCCTGCCCTATACCATTTCAGACACGTGACTGTCCAGCCTCTTCTTAAAAACCTCCAGTGATGAAGTGATCTCCCTCCCATACTTTTTTGCCATTGAATACTAGTACTATTATTACTAATTTATTACATTTGTGTGCTGCTCAACTCTCAATGATTCATAAAACACAACATTTTTTTTTTAAAAAAAATCATAAATAATAAAAAATAAAGGAAAAAATATGGCAAAGGCAATAAAGTGGGAGGTCTCATTCTACCTCACTGAAAACCTGGGTGAACAGCTAGGTCTTCACAGCACTTCTAAATAATAGCACAGTGGGGGACTATCTGGATCTCTGGAGAAACATTATTCCAGAGGGCAGGAGAGAAGATGCACTTCTGGAGCCCTGACTGAATAAAAATATGTGATGAACTTCAGTATGTCACCACAAGTCAAAAAAGAGTCTATCTCTATAATGACCCTCCACTTCACAATGGCAGAGACCACTGAAAACAAAGAGGACAGCAGCGTGAGGACAATACCACCACCCAAGAAGAAATAAATAATTCTTAGATATATTTTTTTCTAAAAAAATCTTATTTCAATTTCACTAGATAAGCAGATTTGTCTGGAAAACATTGTTGGGAACCAATACATCAGAATTGGGTACTGTACCTAGAGATAGGCTGAAAGCAAAAGTAAGGTATTGTCAGGGTAATATCTCTATCATTAATTGTGTATGAAAATGCTGCTGAAGATTCTGAAAACATTTCTATTTTGTTTTGCTAAAAAAAAAAAAACAGTGTGGACTAACAGTGAAGGTGTTGGATTAAAGTTTGGAAGACCCAGATTCAAGTATGCCCTCATTCACTGAAACTCACTGCATGACTTTTGTGCCAGATGCTCTCTTTCAGCCCTATCTATCTCATAATGATGTTGCTGTGGGGATAACATGAAGAGAGCTCTCCAGCTGAATCTCACAGAGCTTGTGGAATAAAAATGGGATATAAATCTAACCACTACCACCTACATGTAATTAAAGTCTTGTAATATCTTGGACAGTGAAGCAACAAGGCGCTGAACTGAAAGAGCCAGCTGGATTTTGGATTAGGTTTGTGTCTTACAATATTGTCAAACTACAAGCCTTAATTTTGGGGGAGGAGAGCTACTACAACAAGAGTCTCAGGCTCAAATTATGGAGTGTGCTACATGAGGATTGGTTCATTGGCTGACAATGACAAAGCTGAAGACTTTTTATAAGTTAATACAAAAGGTGTTATGTTGATTCGCTACTTGAAAATGAAGAATAGCCCAATTAAAATTATATATCAAACATTAAATATATACATAAATATATACACATACACTTTATTGTGAAACAGAGCTACTTGAAATTCAAAGCTGCAATATAACCTTTTCATTTCGGCCACTTAGCTGCCAAGGTTTTTCATTAAGTAAAATACCAATATGCTTTACTGAGTTGTTATGTAATATTTTTTCCATGATCAGCACCTACAAAGTATTGTTGTGGGCTGCAGAAAATGACTTGGAGGGGCCATGAACTAAAGGCAAAAACTGAAACCCCTTTCTGTGGCTGTACATCATCATCAACAACCACTTGATCTTATTTAGAAGAGGATTAAGTGCCTCTTAGCGCACCAGATACTCAAAGCACTAATTTTCAGGAAAAAAATGAGTGGGGGGAAGATCTGTCTTGTTTCCTAAATCTGAAGTAGTATTACTCTTTTAAGCTTCTATTTACACTGAGACTTAGCTTTCAAAACCATTTTTAAAAAAATGTTGTAAACTTCTGAACAGAGTATTTTCTATTTGCAGAAAAGTTTATCTTGTACTTTTTATTTTATTGATGATAATATTTCCAAACATCACCAATTTATTTTCGCCTAATGATGAAAGTTCTAAAATTTTATTCTTAGAAATGTTTTTTTCGAAATCTACTCTAGACAAATGAAATTTCTTTGTGGCTTTCACTTCTTATTTTTAACAACAAAAAAATTAATTACCTTTACTAGGTGTCTTCTTAGTATTTTTACAAAAACCGCAACAAAAACAACAAAACAACAACAAAACAAAACAAAACAAAAACCTGTAACATAGCAGGAAGATGTGGATGCAAGGGTGGAGTTCAGAAAGCATTCTAGAAAAACAAAGTAACCACATCTGAAAAACATAATTTTCACCCAGGTAGGTGAAATAAACAAGAATGGTTTCTGGCCAATTAGTAGTGGCTCATATTGAGCTGATAAACAAATTGCTCCCTTGATGAAGTTTCTCTACAAGCCATGTGCAGAAAATATGACACTTTTGGGGAAACCACTTCTGAGTTTAGTGGAAACATTCTGAATTTATACTGAAGGAGAAATGATTTGTAAAAACTGTTTGCATTTCCTAGAAAGGTTTTCCTGGAATGGATAATGTGACAGCTGCTCTGTGCTTCTTTAACTATATTGCTATACTCACCCATACTGTACACAGCATATCCGCAGAGAAAAAGAGATTGACTGAATTCGTATTGCACTAAGCTGAAATCAAACCACATTATGGCTTACCATGATGTACATACCCAGCCACAGGCCTTCAGGCCAGCATACATATAACACACACACTCATACACATTCACTACCTTATTTTATTCATTTAATATCTGTGTCAGTATTCACATATGCCTTATTTTTATAGATTTTGTTAGAACAGGAATAGATATATAGCTTATATTGGGTGAGCTGAAAACAGTGTGGAATTGTTTGCAGTATCTTCTCCAGTTTAGCTCTTATGATGCCTGGGGTGAACAGTACTCTGAATTTGAGAGATCCCCTGACAAAGAATGATATGAAGTACTCTCTTTTTGTGTGTGTGTTATCTATAGTACTTCTAACATTCTGCAAGGACACAGCTATAATGTCCAGGAAATCTCATCTATTACTGAAGAGAAAAGTGATAGGTACATAATTGATGCCACCAGCAACACCTTTCCTTTCCTTTCCTTTCCTTTCCTTTCCTTTCCTTTCCTTTCCTTTCCTTTCCTTTCCTTTCCTTTCCTTTCCTTCCCTTCCCTTCCCTTCCCTTCCCTAAATATTTGGAAGAAGTGTGTAATACCCATCTTAAAAGCCAAATCAGAACTAAACATTTATTATAAATATTTGAGGTTTTTATATCAACATTATAAATTAATTTCTGAACATATATATTTTAATCACTAAATCTATGGACCTCAGTAAAAACTTCATAGAAACGTGCTTTGGTTGTTTCTGTTTTTACTCTTGACATACTGACACATGTTGGCCAGAAATAAGAATGAATAAGAAATTCTAGGATATTCTCCTTGTAAATGGTAAAGATTCTGAACTCCCAAATGCTGGGTAATTCCATGGTTTTAAAAAATTGCTTGATTTTTCTCATATAAAGACCAATTAATTTGATCAAACATGATATACAGTAGTTCTAGCACTAGGGAGATTCCAACCTAAAACATCTCTTTTTGGGGTGCTTTTTGTCAGTGTTGACTCCTGGCTACTGCCTGGAGAAGGCCCTACAATTTTCTTAGTAAGATTTTAGAAGTGGTTTACTATTGCCTTCTTCTTAGGCTGTGAGAGAGTGACTGGCCCAAAATCACCCAGCTGGATATGTGCCCAAAGTGGGAATGGAACTCATGGTTTCTGATTTTCTGTCCTACAGTCATGATCATTATACCAAGGCTGGCTCTCCTAAAAATACAGGTAGTCCTTGACTGCTGAGCCCAAAATTGCTGTTGCTAAGCAATGCAGTTGTTAAGTGAGTTTGTAAGTGTGAAAAATGGTCATAATCTCTTTTTAGTATCATTGCAACTTGAAACAGTCACTAAATGAATTGTAAGTTGACAACTACCTGTATCTAATAAAGTTTTTGTCTCTTTCAAGGCTGCAGCATGGTCACGTGATCAAAATTCTGACGCCTAGCAACTGACACATATTTATGATGGTTGCAATGTCCTGGGGTCATGTGATCACCTTTTGTGAGCTTCTGAAAAGCTAAGTCAATGGGGAACCCAGATTCACTTAATAACTGAGTTACTAATTACCAACTGAAGGGATTCATCTAACAGATGTGGCAAGAAAGGTTGTAAAATAGGGCAAAACTCATTTAACAACTGTCTTGCTTAGCAACAGAAAATTTGGTCTCAATTGTGGTTGTAAGTCAAGGACTACCTGAATTAATACAACTGGGCAAGGGAGCAAACTATATCTTCTCATCAAAAATAGAGAAAACCAAAGCTGGCAACAAGGATTCAGCACAATACTAAGGCTGCTGAGGAAACATCTTAGAAATGTGAAGTCAGAATATAATATAATAGATTAGAATATTTAGAATATTAGAATAATTAGAATAGTATAATACAATAGAATAGAACTCCAAACACTGCAAGAGTTTTGTACAACCATCTTGAATAATAGATGCACATGAACTGGGAAAACCCTAATTTACAGCTCAGCTATTACATTGCAGTACAGTGGGAAAAAATATTCTTATTCTAAGCTGATGAAATAAACTTGAAATGTTCAGTTTCGTTATGTGCAATACAAATTTGGGAAGGCAGCTTAAAAACTCCTGAATTATACTTTTCAAATGTAAATCATTAATAGATAATTTTTGTATCATGCCATACAGAGGAATTCAAATAATAAAAAAAATAAACTGCCAGAATTGGAGGGGAAAGTATGAAAAGAAAGAGAAAAAGGTCTTGAGGCTGGGGTGGTGATAAATAGCACCCAAATGCTGAAACATCTTTGAAAAATAATTGCTGCTGTCGGGAATTATTTTGTGCTCCCCCACCCTCAAATTATTATTATTTTTTGCAGCCAATATGATTTCAAACAAATTCAGGGATTGTGTAGCTTGATGTCACTTGACCCAGTGTCACCATGTGGTCAGAACTGGCAAAGAGAGGACATTTTTTTGAGCAAACAATGATCTTGTAGTGATCCAACCCATGTAATATTTTTAAGCTATGCTTGCTCAATTCGAAGACTTTTTGTGAAAGGGCACATTTAGCAACTTCTCCCTTCCAGGGGGAGAAAATATTGTTTCTCAAAACTTGACACAGAACTAAAATGAACTTGACATGAAGTAGGAAGGACATGAGAGATTTTCTTGACATTTCTTTCTTTGGAAGCTGCTGCCTGGACTTCAAATTTGACTGGGGAGTGGTCTTGAGTGTTTAGTAGACTCTCCTTTATCACACAGGCAAAACTGTGGCTTCTCTCTGAATTTCTCTTCTCTCTGAGATTTCGATGGGTCTCTATCCCCGTGTGAGGCTGACAACAGCTGGGGACAATTGAGTTTGAAGAAATGACATAAAAAAAATAATATGACTCCTCTGGCACTATACTGCTTCCCTCATCAAATTAACCCTCTGCCACAGTTGCTTTGAAGAAAAACAAAACAGATGTTTTGCCTTCAGGAGTAATAAAATTTTATAAAGTAGCACCATTATGTATGCATGCATGAAAAAAGTGATCTTCAGAAGATGGTATCAGCAAATAGACGTAAGGGGATATGGAGCAGAGTAATGAAACCTAATCCCAATGTAAATATAATTACCAGTTGAACAATATAAATGTATTTATCCAAGTTATTATGCCCATTGGAAGATAAAAAGGATGTTGAATTTCAGGAAGGATGGTTGTTCTCTCTTTTATCTAAAAAAAGGAGCTTGAGGCTTTGAGGGTTGCATTCAAAGATCTGAAAAACTCCCAAGAGAGTCCACAATTTTTTTTTACATAATGGGTTTGTAATACCCACAATCCTCCATGAGATTCAGGAAAAAATATTAGCAAATGTTTTAAAAAATATGGGAGACTATTTGTATAATGATATTGACATAGATTTCAGGAAAGTATTCTGAATCCTATATTGTTCCCACTATAGAACAATATTGGGAACAATATTGTTCTATATTGGGAATAGTACATAACATCTTTATTTCTTTTTTTAAACATAACTTTACTAGATATTTTTAAATAAAAAGACAAAAACTAACACAAACAATTGCAATAGGAAAGAGCAAAAAAGAGAAAAAGAAAGAGAAGATAGGAAAGAGAAAAAGAAAAAGAAAAGAAAGAAACTAAAGAAAGAAAAAAAGAAATTAGGAGAAATTACTTCTAATTTTCTTTGACAGCAGTTAAAGTGACCTTTTACTCGAAGAGTGCAACATAATTTACAATTTTCCTATTTTGTACGTACTATTTCTTTCATCATCAAACACATACATCATAATTACAATTTTTTCTTGTTTCACGTAGAAAGTTCAAAAGGGGTTTCAAATCAGTATTAAAATTAATCAGTGTCTTTTCTCTAATCAAAACTGTCAATTTTGCCATCTTGGCCAACTCAATCAACTTTATTTATTTGTTTAGTTATTTGTAAAATGTATTGGTTGCCCATCTTACTACACGGTACCATTGGTTGGCATTGCCACTGTCTCATTATGGATAATGTCAGATCTTTCTATCATTGTACATATAAAACTCTTGCTCCTGTTAATATGTATAAAAATAAACATCCATGAGATTTTTCTGCAACTGTTTGTCAATCAGTTGTAGAAGAAATGTCTCTGGCTTCCATTGTATAATAATCTTTAACATCTTGTGAATTAATGTATGAATTTGAATCCAAACTTTTTTGGCTTTTTTCATGTCTGCCAAGCATGTTAAAAAGTCTCCACTTGTTCACATTTCCAACATAAATTCGAAATACCTTTGTATGTTTTAAACATAGTGACAAATACCAACAATACATCATTTTATAAAAGTTCTACTTAAGGGAACTTAACGGGAATTTTGATGCTCTTATGCACATATTATTTGTACATGTATAAAAACATTGATCTATTTGTATATTATAACCACATTTTTCATAAATTTTTTTACTTGATCTTCTTCCACTGTGAATTTTAGTAACAGTTTATACATTTTAGGAATAACTTGTTCATCAGTTCTGTTTTCAAGTTCAGTCATATGATGTTCAAAACAAAAAGTTATATAATTTCATTTCTACATGTCCAGCAAGACTCAGATACCTGAGAGCCATTTAATAAAATCCCCTTAGGAGTCACATTCTTTTAATAAGTAAATCTTTATTTTGAGGTCTTCAGTTTCTTCTTCATAGATATTTCTGGGACAAGCAAGAAAACAAATATTTCCTAACTCTGGCTGTGTTTTATCTCTACCACTTCTTCTTAGTGTTTAGGCACATGTTTGATTGTCTTCCAGTTGTAGAGACAACTGTAAGGCCTCAGTATAGGAGTTTCTTGCTACCTTCTCTACACAACACCTGGGAGGAGACCTATGTTCTTTCCCTTTCTTCCTCATCTATCTTGTTCTGTCCCCATCTTACCTCCTTACTAGGGATTCCATCTTTAATAGTTTCTCTATGTTCTTCTCTCTTGATAGATTCTTCTCTAGCATATAGAAAGGACACTCTTCTTCCTTGATACATTCCTCTATACTTTTCTTTTAGGACATTCATCCCCAATTTATCCCTTTCTTCAACCACTATTTTTGCTCTTTCTTGGCCATTGTATCTCTATGTCTTTTTCCTCCAAATATTTTTTCTCCTAAATGAAGTTCTTTTAATTTCAGCCTGCTGTTCCTTGTTACAATAGACAACATGTCTGTAGCCCCTCTACAAAACAGCTTTTTAGCTGTATGTAGACCTGCATCATAGTGCATCTCCTCTTAGTTTTCTCTTTTTCAAACCAAAAACATCCAGCTCCTTTAACTGTTCCTTAGGGGTTTGGTTTCCAGACTCTTCTCATCTTGCTAGCTCTTCTCTAATCCAGTCCAGCTTTTCCATGTCCCTTTTATACTATAGTTCCACTCAGAATGGAAGATTCAAGTGTGATCTTACCATTGCAGCAGAATTGAGTAATGTATTCTGTTGGTTTGGACACAATGGTTCTATTAATATTATTTCTGTACAAAATAGGTGTATATATATGTACACACATACAAACACAATGGTTTCTATTTTTTCATTTATTTAATTAAACATCTAAAGGGAAGAATATAAATTATGAAAGATAAATGAAATATAAGAATTTTTTTTAAAAAATTAGCAAGATACAAATAAGTAAACGTGGGATCTAAAATATCATGGAGATGGTGGTTTTTCTGCTTCATTAGATTCTTACAAAATTATGAAATTCACTTTTAAAAGGAAAAACTAAAAATCATGGTTAAGCATTTAAGTGTCAAGCCCTGACTGGCTTGCCAAACATGGGGGGAAGGTGGAAACGGTCGCGGTGGCAAGAATGGTGTAGGTCCGGCTGATGACGGGCTGCCCAGCTGGGTGGCATCGCCCCAGTTGCAGAGCTCATGTGACGAGGCCTGACGGCTGCATCCTCCCTCCTAACAGCTGACTGGCAGTTATACTGCCAGCTACCTGTCGTGGGTCAGGCTATACTGCCTCCTGATCCACAACAGGTAGCTCAGATGCTGACTGTTGCAGACGATCTAATGCAAGAACTGTTGCGGAACGCATTACAGGATCATCCATGGTTCCTGGAGCATCCAACACTACTAACCCAATGAGACTGGGTGGCACGGAAGGGCAATAAACTATACATCCCATTGGCTCTACAGGAGAAAGTGCTATGCTGGTGCCATGACGTCAAACAGGCCGGCCTTTTCGGGTTCCTCAAAACCATACACCTCATCAAACATCAGTTCTGGTGGCCTTGGATGAAAGCCAGTATAGAAGACTACATGAAACGCTGTTCCATCTGTGTGACCTCAAAGCATCAAGTGGGAAAGCCCCTGGGGTTATTTCAGGAAGTGGCGGACCCAACCCAGCCTTGGGAGGACATAGCAATGTGGAGCTGCCGGAGAGCAATGGTCATACCGTCATATAGACTGTTATTGATCTCTTCTCCAAACGGGCCCATTTTGTGCCATGTTCCGGGTTACTGTTTGCATCACCCATGTCTACCAATGGGGCGGCTGAGAGAACTAATGCCATGGTGGAACGCTACCTCCGGTCTTATGTCACCTACCAACAGACTAATTAGGCAGATCTCCTGCCATTTGTGGAGGTAGCATATAACAACGTGGTGCATAGCAGCACCGGGTTCACCCCGTTCTGGGTGGTAAATGGGTTAGATTTCATGCCTATTCCCGAGTACCCACAAGAACTATTCTCCCCTTGCCAACTATGAGTGGATGGGTACCATACAAAATGTATGGAGCGCAGTAAAGATAGCCCTAACCAAAGCCGCTGAGGCATACAAAGCCCAAGCGGACAAAAAATGGGCCTCTCACAAACCGTTCCAGGTGGGAGGGAAAGTGTATCTCTCAACCAAATATCTCCGGTTGAAAATACCCTGTAAGAAATTGGTCCCAAAGATCCTTGGTCCGTTTCCCATAGTAAGGGTGATAAATCCAGTCACAGTGGAATTAAAGTTGCCTCGCATATTGGGATGCATTCACCCGATGTTCCATAGCAGTTTGCTAAAGCCTATAGAGGACACTCAGATTAGGACCCCATCACGGCCACCTGGGCCCATTAGCGATGATCATTATGAAATAGATCGCATACTGGATTCCCGGGGCCACAGGGGCCACATACAGTACCTCATGCGATGGAAAGGGTACCCCTCGACAGACACCACCTGGGTGGCAGGGAAAGACATGCGGGCTGCTTGGCTGATCCACAAATTCCATAAGGCTTATCCCCATAAACCAGGGGGAGGGCTGGGAACTAGGGACCCATGGCTCACCATGATTAACATCTGTCTGTTTACTGTCTTCCAGATGTGGCCCTGGTAGGGGGAGCCGTCTGTCAAGCCCCACTGGCTTGCCAAACCTGGGGGAAGGTGGAAACGGCCACAGTGGCAGGAACGGCGTAGGTCCGGCTGATGACGGGCTGCCCAGCTGGGTAGCGTTGCCCATGTGATGAGGCCCAACGGTTGCATGCTCCCTCCTAACAGCTGACTGCTGGTTCCGGAACTCGGGGGGAATGGCAGTGCTTGCGAAGCGGCCAGAAACCAGGTGGAGGACTAACCAGAGACGCCGGATGCTGGCTACGTGGATGGGGCTGGAACGCGGGCGTGGTTATGCCTACAAGTCAGCGCTGGTAGGCGGTAGCTCCCAGCACTGACTTTGCAATTGTTACGTACTCATTTGTGCTGGACTTCGGGCTCCATTAAACCTGCATCAAGCAAGCTTTTTTGTTTCCACGTTTCCTTGGCTGGGGCTTCGGACAAGTGAGATTAAGTTAGAATCCCTGATTAACATGATATAAATTGACATCTAAAAACAAAGTAAAATATCTACTTTTTTTAAAATAAGGAAGGTAATATTGGAGCACTCAGCAAACAACGCTGCTTAATTATCCAACAGATAATATCAGGGTATTAACTACAGAATTTAATTCAGAATACATGGCTGCTTCAGTACCACTTAGAAACAGAATCTAAATACGTCTTCAGCTTCAGAGGAACTCTAGACATGGCCAAATCCTGCTGCTTCTAACCTAGCCAGCATATTATGAGGATTTGCTTAGTGATAAGTGAAACAAGATTTGTCTGTGGAAATTCTTAAGACATTTAGGTCATGGTTGTTTCAAAAGGTGCTTTTTTTTTTCCAAATGACTTTCTTGATTTTTTTTGGAAGATGTTTCACTTCTCATCCAAGAAGCTTCTTCGGTTCAAATTAACTGGAGGGGAATGGAAAGATTTATATTCTTTGCAGCTGACTTCCATTCCTTCCATTCCACTCCAGTTAGTTTGAATTGAAGAAGCTTCTTGGATGAGAAGCGGAATGTCTTCAAGAAAAATCAAGGAAGTCCAGTTGACATTTGGGAAAAAAAAGTACCCTTTGAAGCAAGATTTCTTTTCTTACATCATCTTGTCATGGAAGGTTTTAGTCTCCCCCTACAGATACTATGTGTGCATAGCATGCTATTAACTCTAAATGCCTGTCAGTTTAACATGGCCATTTTATATTTGTTCATTCATTATCATTTGCTAAGTTTTTACTCTGACAACTATGGTATCAGGGAAGCAGTAATCGTTCTCAGTACATATAAGTATAAAATACTGAAGGATAGCTCCAAAAACAGAGAAGATATAACTGACAGAGCAGGGAAGCTGTGTGTGCATCCATACAAGCTTGTCTGTCTGATTTCAAAACACTGCTGCCATTGACTTCCTCTACAAATTGAGAGTAAGTCAAAATGATGATATATCTAGGCCTTGACATATGTCTATTTAAAGATACAACAGACCTCCCTAGGGATATTTATGATCCAGATTTGAAGTTGTGACAACTGCCCCATCGCCAATGACGTGACTGCATTTGGGGTGCTTGACAACTGGCACAAATTTTCAGTCATTTGCAGTGTCCTGCAGTTACATTACCACAGTTTACATTTTTTGCCGGAAACTGGTGTTTGTTTCTGGCAAATGGATTCACTTAATGACCACCGCAAAAGAGGTCATAAAATTGGGCACTGTCACATGGCGACCCACTTAATGACTGGCATGACTTATGACTGTAATTCCAGGCTTAATTATGCTTATAAGTTAACCATACATGACATCAAGCTGCAAATCCTGCCCTTATGCACTTGCATCCTGACCTCTGATGCATCATTGCATATTTTGATGCGTATTTTGTCATTCTCCCTCCTCCTATGGCTGTGTGCTGTCTGCTGGATGCTGAGATTTAAGGCCTAATTGAAGAAACCATCTGTCCTCCTTTACTGAAGTGCAAGCCACCAAGATGGCCAAAGAATCACTAACCAACTTATAACTTTGGACATTTCATAGGCCGTTAGGCTTCTGTAGGGTAAAGAAACTTCAATATTAAAGATGGCCTGCTCAGTAGCAGCCCATTTAAGGAACAACAGGAACACAGGACTTTGCTTAGAGCAGTGGTCCCCAACTCCCAATCCGTGGACTGGCACTGGTCCATGGCATGCCAGAAACCAGGCCACGCAAACAAGCAAAGCCCCATCCATGGGATGCAGGCAGCACATAAAACCACGCCTCCACTGATGTGTGGAAAAACTCTCTCCAGGGAACCGGTCCCTGGTGCCCAAAAGGTTGGGGACCGTTGACTTAGAGGACCATTAGCTAGGTTGTCAATGTATGTTATTGTATGCCCATATGTTTCTCAGGCATTGCAAAAGGCTAGGAATTCCAGCTACTGTCATGAACAACATTTCCTTCCTTCACATACCAAGACTTTAATCCTGTATAAAACAAGTATAACTTAATTCGGTGAGCTTTCATTCTGAATAAATACACTTAGGATCACCTTACATTCATTACTTTATAAATATAATTATTTCAGCAGTAGGAAACATTTGATCTACTGATTTTGTTAAACTCTTCCCATCATGTAAGAGTGACCTGCACTTGTGAAGAATAGGGAGGAAATTCAAAGTTCTATTATGTGACACATAACTCCTTGTGGTGTTTCTTTTCATATATTTGTATATAGAAAACACATGATCTCAGAAGCCAAAGGCTTTGGAAGAAATAACTTTTTCTTTGTGTGATCTACTTTGTTTTTAAAGCATTTAAGAACAACTGCATGAAATTAATGTTACAAAAACAGTGTGGTTCATAGAGATTCTAGGACTCTTTTACTGAAAAGAAATCTGTTCATAAAAGCAGCTTAAATCTGGGACTCCTTAGCTGTATTGCTACTTTAGAATAATTATTTTCAAGATATTATTAATGGTTATTTTATATTAGGTGCATTTTTTTTATTCCCAATATCAACCAGGTTAGAATGAATTCTTTTAGTGAGATTTTAAAAAACTACTGCTCATTATTCAAGCAAAGGCCAGGGAGTGGCTTATCTAGTTACAGATTAACAGAGTTGGAAGGGACCTTGTAGGTCATCTAGTCCAACCCCCTGCCCAAGCAGACCCTACACCATTTTTGACAGATGGCA